>APFE031002483.1:0-15089 GCA_000404065.3 Pinus taeda | reverse complement strand
GGTTCCATCTTCATTCTCTTGGGAGAATGCTAAGACTTAGGAATACTGGCAGTAGTCGTTGATTGAGGGCTCGGGGGTGGCCAGTTGTTGCAGAATCCTGCACAATTGAGCCTACGGTTGGGAGGATATTCGTCCCCAAATCTTGTGGTTACTTCGCAGCCGGCAGGTATAATTTCATTGAAAGAATTGTTTTCCTTTTTTTACATTAATTTTAGTTTTACTTGTGCTGTTACAACTTTGCTTGAGAGAACCAGATAGAATGGCAGCTAGTATTATTTAGCTGCAATGTTATTGTACTATATTTTTGTTATTGTTAAAATTGGAAACTAGGGCCAAACTCCATATGGATCACCTTATTTATGGCTTCTGATATTTTTCCTAGATTCCTCTCATCGAGAGGTGTAGGATTGATCTAAAGCTCATCCAATTCTGATAAGTATTTATGGAGATGTGAATTTATTTTGATTATGAACAAATTGTCAAGGTCGGCCAGCAAACTTATGTAGGCTCAGAAACCCAACAGTCACGTCTATTCATCCTCAACGTTTGCATATAAATACAAGGAGAATTCTCCTCATTTGGACAATTCAATTCACTCATCTTCTCTCTCTCTCCCCTACGCATAAAAGGAGCCTCTCTCTCTCTCTCTCACATGTGTGGTTGAAAGGAAGACGTCATAGGGAAAGGAAGATGTAGAAAGAAGGACGCTAGGGCAGCAGGTCATCTCCTTGACCAGCGTTGACCAAGCCTTGACCTTCCAGAAGTGTAGATTCGGTGTGGTTGCCTCTCCTAGGCAGGCCGCAATTATTGGCACGAAAATCTAGGTGATCTGACCTCTAGTTTGACCAGTGTTGATTGCCCTAGTTTAAGGCTGCAGTTGACTTTAGAAATATGCAAATTGACTGATGTTTTGTGGTTGTTCAAGGGCTATTTCTTTAGGTTGTTCGAGGACAAGTTGATCAGAAATTGACCAAGTAATTTTGAGGTCAATTTCAACTAGTTTGACAAAGTTTGACTTTGTTGATCTAGGGTTTGTTGTTGCTGATATAAAATTACAAAATTCAGATTTTATACTATTTTTCTCTCTGCTAAACTATTGAAGATAAAAGAAAATTTGATCAAAGGGTTTCCCCGCATTGGGGTTTGTCCTTGGCTAGCGCCACATCTTGTGTCTCTTGTCTTCGCTTGTTTTTTGTTGTTCATTTAATGTTCTATCTGCACTTTACTTAATTTATATGTGATTTCTAATCTATGGCTAATAAGAATAAAAAATAAGTAAATTGCTCTAAGCATAGAACATACCATAATTTAACATGGTATCGAAGCTGAGGTGAAGACAAAGCCCAAGCAAGAGCAAGAGCAATCATTGGAGAGAAGGTTGGCAAGGCTATCTTCAAGAAATCATTGGGTCCTCAATACACTTCCCTACTGAAGACAAACTCCATGAGAAATATAACTATCACGGATGGAAGATGTCTCTCGATCTAACATTAGAAGAGTAGGAAGTGTTGGACCATGTGAGGAGTGGGATTGTTGAGCCTCCATCAAATGAATCCACTGTTGCTAGGAACAAATGGACCAAGGGAGAAGTCAAAGCAAGGAAGATCATCCAAGACTCTATCGACAAGTGCTTAGTGGCCTATGTTTCCAAGTTGAACACCTCCAAGGAAATCTACGATAAACTGGTGAGTTTATTTAAAGTTAATGATGCAAATCAAGTCTTGTTTCTTAGAAATAAGCTGAAGGAAATTAATAAAGGAAAAGATGATAGTATGCAAGCATATTTCTTAAGGATCACCGAGATCGAGAATGATCTCCTATCTATTGGGGAAGTAATTCTTGATAGGGAAATGACGCTCACAACTCTTGGAGCACTGCCATCTGAATGGTATATATTCAGGACTACTCTTCTCAACAATAATGTAATTCCTGGATTTGAGGAATTAATGGCCAAATGCATTCAAGAAGAAACGAGGATGGAAGAGCAAGAAATGCCCATACTTAAAGGTCATCCCTTTGCCTTTTCTTCTCATACTAAAAGAAGAAACAATTCTGGGGCTAAATTCAAAGGAAAGGCTCAACCAAAGGGTGGAAGAAAAGGATGGTGTTACAATTGAAATAAAACGGGTCATTATGTAAGGGAGTGCCCTGATAAAAGGGACTCACACTAGGGTGATGATCAAAATCCCTCTCAAGGAAATCAAAGGAATGGCAGGTCAAATGGCAGAGGTAAAAGAAGTGCCAGAAATCAAGGAAGGGGACAACCATTCAAGAAGGCAAGATATTCCAGGTATGAATCTAACATTGTAAAAAATAAGCAAGATGAATATTATCTACCAACAACTCTATCTACTACTGCTCCCCCAAACTCGCTAGGAAATTGGCTTATTGATAGTGGTGCCTCAAGGCACTTCACTAGTTACAAAGAAGCTCTCTATAATCTGATAGAGAAGGAAACCAACCTGGAAATTGTTCTTGGAGATAATTCAAAATATCCCGTGAAAGGCGTAGGAAATATCACTCTTCAATTGAATCAGGGTAATAACATCCACATACAAGATCTATTATATGTGCCTGATCTAAAAAGGAACCTGGTGTCCATTTCAGTAATGGAAGATAAAGGCTACAAAGTGGCCTTCAATAATGGCAAGGTACGTGTATGGAAAAAGAACATTAAAGATGCTTTTACTCTTGGGTTTCGAGTTGATTCATTATATCAGGTTAGAGTAAGTTCACTGGCTGTCATGTCTTGTGACACATCTCTTCAGTCCAAACTATGGCATCGAAGGTTTGCTCACCTTCATTATAAAGCTCTACTCGATGTAAGGAAAATGGTGGCCGAGATGCCCGAGTTCATATTAGAGCAAGAAGGCGTATGTCCAGGATGTGCTGAAGGAAAGCTAAAAGAGGGACCATTCCCCTCAAGCCAAAGTAAGACCTCCGATACATTGCAGTTGGTTCACTCAGACATATCTGGTATGATGCCTGTGAACTCTTTGGGAGGATATTTATATTACCTCACTTTTACAGATGATTATTCTCGCAAGACTTGGATATACTTCTTAAAAAAGAAGGATGAAGTGTTCTCCTAGTTTCAACACTTCAAAGCCTTGATCGAGAATCAAACCAAAAAGAAGATCAAGATCTTGAGGACTAATAATGGAAATGAATATGAATCCGATGAGTTTCATGACTTTTGTAAAGAGGCTAACATTAAGAGGGAGACTACTACACCATATACTCCTGAGCAGAACAATGTAGCAGAAAGGAAGAATCGTACAATTGTGGAAGTTGTTCGTGCTATGCTCTATGATCAAAGACTTTTGAAGTTTCTATGGGCTGAAGCTGCAAATACCATCGTATATGTACAAAACCGGTGTCCTCATCAAGCATTGGGTTCCAAGACTCCCAAAAAAATGTTCACCTGTAAGAAACCTGACGTATCTCATTTTAGAAGTTTTGGAAGCCCTATATATTTTCATGTGCCTAAAGAAAAAAGGAATAAATTGGGTGCATCTGGAAAGAAAGGAATCTTCGTGGGCTATAGTGAAAATACTAAGGGTTATAGAATCTATATAGCTGGTCAAAGGGAAGTCAAGATTAGTCATGATGTCACCTTTGACGAAGATATGGCCCTTAGCAAGGTAGACAATCTTCCTACTTTAAGGGGATCTAAAGAAGCTGACACCGGGGAACTGAAGGAAAAGGAAGATGAGACGATACCTGATGTGGAAGAACCTATGGATCCTATTGATCCTCCTCTGTAAGAGCCTTCCTCTTCTAAGAAGAGGCCTTCATGGCTTAAGGGGACACTTGATGATGTTGAAGGACACATTTCACCCTAAGGAACCTTCCATAAAAGTAAGAAGCCAAACACGTATCAGGGATACCTGACCATCATGAGCACGATCATCCAAAATGAGCCTTCCTCATTCACAGATGTTGTCAAGCATCAAGTATGGAAGGATGCTATGACCGAGGAATATGAGTCCATTATGAAAAACGATGTTTGGGATGTGGTCCCCAGAACCTAGGACAGAGCAGTTGTCACTTCAAAATGGCTTTACAAGATAAAGCATGTAGTTGATGGAAGTGTGGAAAAGTATAAGGCTCGTTTTGTCGCTCGTGGCTTCTCCTAGAAGGAAGGTATAGACTATGACGAGATATTTTCACCTGTTTCTCGATATATCACCATCCGCTCGATCATAGCCCTTGATGCTTTGCAAGGATGGAACCTACATCAGATGGATGTCAACACTACATTCTTACATGGTTCAATCAAAGAGGAGGTCTATGTGGAGCAACCTGAAGGATTTGAGATTTATGATCGAGAATCTCATCTGTGCAGGTTGAAGAAGGCCCTCTATGGGCTAAAGGAAGCACCCCGAACATGGTATGAGAGGATATATAGCTATTTGATGAAGTTGGGATTCACTAGGAGTGAAGCCAACCCAAACCTTTACTTTAAGGTTATAGATGAAAATCCTCTCATACTGGTGCTATATGTTGATGACCTCTTTCTAATAGGTGTAGGCCCTCTCATTCATGAATGTAAGAGGGAGTTGGCTTCTGAGTTCGAGATGAAAGACCTAGGACTTATGCACTATTTCCTAGGACTAGAATTCTGGCAGAAACCAGGGGAGATTTTCCTATCTCAAGGAAAATATGTGGTGAAGATATTGGAGAGATTTGGCATGGTGGACTGTAAGCCCATAACTACCCCAATGGAGCTTGACTTCAAGAAGTTAAGTGGTAGTGCTATCAGACTTGTTTTATGAAATGCTACCGAGTATCCTCAACTCGTTGGAGCATTAATGTTCTTGGTGAACTCTCGTCCAGATATATGCTTTGCAATCAACACATTGAGTCAACATATGGTTGAGCCTCACCACTCACATTGGATTGGTGCCAAGAATCTGTTGAGATATCTTCATGGCACATTCACTCATGGGTTGAGATACACTGTCGGAGATGTGAGACTACTTGGGTATACTGATGCTGATTGGGCAGGAAGTATGGTGCACCAGAAGAGCACTTTTGGGTGTTGTTTCTCTTTGGGATCTTCCTTGATATCTTGGATGAGAAAGAAGCAAAAGTTGGTGGCCTTGAGCATCGCCGAGGTAAAGTACATCACTGCTAGGATGGCCTCTTGTGAGGTAGTCTGGTTGCGAAATCTCTTCAGTGAGTTGTTTGGATTTACATTGGGTACCACCGTGATTCTATTTTACAACTAGAGCAGGATTTGTTTATCAGAGAATCCCGTATTTCATGACCACTCCAAGCATATCAATATCAGGTACCACTATATTCGAGATATTGTACAGCAAGGAGCAATAAGGCTACAACATATCAGTACAAATGAATAGGTTGCCGACATTTTGACAAAGCCCCTAGGAAAAGTGAAATTCCTGACTTTCTGAGAATGACTTGGTATCGTTCAGAGACCCTCTTATAAGGGTTGAGTATGATGTATTGAGCTCTGGGAGCTCCAGGGGGGTGTGGGGTACTTCTTGGAGCGTCATGTGACCACAGGGTGACTCACCATCCCCTGGTGGTGCACTATGTACAGGGTAAAGGTTCAACCTTCCCTTGTGACACCCCGTGGTGACTGTGGAGTAGGATGATTAGTTCTCCTATGGGCTAGGATGATTCATTCTCCATGGCGACTGTGGAACAAGATGATTAGTTCTCCTGTAGGCTAGGATGATTAGTTCTCCGTGGCATCCACTGGACAGGATGATTCATTCTCCTATGGACAGGATGATTAGTTCTCCTCTCGAGACATTCTACCCATGCAGTTTGGGACTCATGGGAAGTACCTCTCATCTGATCAATGAGTAGGGAAACGAGGATAGGGACCATAGTAGTACTATCGATGGACGCATCGCTATATCTACCATACTCCCTATGCTAGGATGACCTCCATTGATCTAGGATCAATGGTACTGATCTGGGATCAATGATACTGATCTGGGATCAATGATACTGATTTGGGATCAGTGGGAGTGGTTCACACTCTGAGATTGACTTCAGGTCAGTGGAGGATGGTATGATACATCCTTAATCATTTCTTCTTGTTCATAGTTTGAGAAAAGTAGAGCCAGAGCAAAGAAAAGAAGAGTAGAGCAAAGCAGAGTGGGGTCAAGTCGTACAAGACAATGCATTTGATGGATGGATTGCAGCGACGGTCTGACATATTGCAGATGAAGTTCTCCCTAGTTGAGAGGGAGTGTTAAAATTGGAAACTAGGGCCAAACTCCATGTGGATCACCTTATTTATGGTTTCTGATATTTTTCCTAGATTCCTCTCATCGAGAGGTGTAGGATTGATCTAAATATCATCTGATTCTGATAAGTATTTATGGAGATATGAATTTATTTTGATTATGAACAAATCGTCAAGGTCGGCCAGCAAATTTATGTAGGCTCAGAGACCCAACAATCACGTCTATTCATCCTCAACGTTTGCATATAAATACAAGGAGAATTCTCCTCATTTGGACAATTCAATTCACTCATCTTCTCTCTCTCTCTCTCTCTCTCTCCCCTATGCATAAAAGGAGCCTCTCTCTCTCTCACATGTGTGGCTAAAAGGAAGACGTCCTAAGGCAAGGAAGATGCAAAAAGGACTCTAGGGCAGCAGGTCATCTCTTTTACCAACGGATACCAATCCTTGACCTCCTAGAAGTGTGGATTGGGTGTGGTTGCCTCTCCTAGGCAGGCTACAATTTTTGGCACGAAAATCGAGGTGATCTGACCTCTGATTTGACTAGTGTTGACTGCCCTAGTTTAAGGCTGCAGTTGACTTTAGAATTTTTCAAATTGACTGAACGTTTGGGGCTGTTCAAGGGTTGTTTCTTCAGGCTGTTCGAGGACAAGTTGATAGGAAATTGACCAAGTAATTTTGAGGTCAATTTCAACTAGTTTGACAAAGTTTAACTTTGCTGATCTAGGGTTTGCTAATGCTGATATAAAATTATAGAATTCAGATTTTGTACTATTTTTCTCTCTACTGAACTATTGAAGATAAAAGAAGATTTGATCAAAGGGTTTCCCCACATTGGGGTTTGTCCGTAGCTAGCTGCCACATCTTGTGTCTCTTGTCTTGGTTTGTTTTATGTTGATCATTTAATGTTCTATCTACACTTTACTTAATGTATATGTGATTGCTAATTTGTAGCTAATAAGAAGAAAAAAAAAGTAAATTTCTCTAAGAATAGAACATACCATAATTTAACAGTTATCTATTAGACCTAGAATTAGTTTGTAGATGGACATATCAAATCTATTTTCTCATAGAATGTCTTGACAAGCTCCCCACATAGAGTATTCAAACAACAATGCAGAAAGAAATAAAATAATTTTCAATCATGATTTTTTTTCCTTGATAAAGATCAGGTCACATATGCCCTGTGATAATTGTTGTCTACACAGGATCACATTCTCAATGTTTGTGTGGAAGGAGGAATCCACTTTGGCTTCGTGGCTCTTAGTTGCACATAGGATGAGTAGGAGTGGAAGTCATTTGGTCGTTAGGTTAGAGAACTCTCACCTAATAATGTTTGTGGAGAATACATGTGATCACTTTGTGTGGAGAGCATTTTTATGTGAGGTCATGCTTGGTGCGGCACTGCCACTGTTAAGGTTGTCAATCATGGCACTTGTGAGGTCACACTATAGTCACAATGGAGGATACCCACAATAAGGGTCACATTTGCATAATGACCACAGTTAGCCATTACTCTAAGTAGCATTGTTCACCTAGTATGGTATAAAACACTGATTTGTTTTCAGTTTCAAAATGCTCAGTTACATAACCAAAGCACCATTCAAGTAATTTGTTCATAATTTACTAATTTTGGTTTACTTAAGGGGAGGATGGTGTTCTAACCAATTTCATTGTTTTCAAAGCTCATTTCTATCATTGGAAGACTATAAGTTCATGTTAAAAGTTTAACTTTCCAAGGTAGCATCTCTAAACCTATTCATCTAGAATTAGCTAATAGTTAGGAATTCCATAAACATAATGGAGATTTTATTTGTCTATTGTGATATCATACCTCCTACAAGTGCACTTAACAGTGAAAGCTTGCAAATATAATTTATGTTACTCTTGGTGCCATTAAATCAATGCAAGATTATGAATCTTGACAATCGACAATAGTAAAGTGGACGACATCAATCTGAAAGTAAATGAGCTAGAAAAAACAAGAATGGATTTTCACTTCTCATCTATAGAGATATTTTCAAATTTCAAACTTAATTAGGTATGTGGTGGACAAAAAATCACCTATATGAAGGGAAATAAAACTTCCATTAGTTGTAACTTATAAGTTCCTTTGAGGTACAGGCTCAGCAAAACAAAAATAACTCACAAGCATTAGATCTCCTTGAAGGTAGTGATTCAATTGCACTTTCTAGTACAACTAACTGGTTGCAACTTCACTCTAGTCACTAGCCATGCCTTTTCTTCTCATTCCTTGCTCTTAAGATAAGGATTCATGGCATGAAGGCAATAGCTGGAAGAAATTCTTATAAGGTTAAATGCCTAATAAGAACTAAACTAGGATTACATATAGACACCAAGAGGGTGTTAGTACACTCAGGTAAGTTATAAATTTACCTTCTAACTCAAGTAACCATGACTCAATTGCTTAAGTTTCTCCCTTGTGGGGAGAATTGTTCTAGCAAACTTTCAAGCTAGCCATCCCTATGGGCCTGGTTCCAAATATCCCTAAACCAAACATCATTATTGGGTTTCTACTGGTAGGACTGGATGCTTGTGGACACGAGCCAATGTAACTTCATATAATGTGTCCTCTAACATATAAATGGTGGAGATAGAGTTGATTTCTTAATCAGTGCTATAGGCATCTCACTCTGCCTTTAGTCATGACACACCACTTTCTTCCAGAGAACCAGATAGAATGGAAACTAGTCTTATTTAGCTGCAATGTTATTGTACTATATTTTTGTTATCCATTAGACTATATCTAGAATAAGCTTGTAGATGGAAATATCAAATCTATTTTCTCATAGAATATCTCTACAAGCTCCCCACATAGAGTATTCAAACAATAATGCACAAAGAAATAAAATAATTTCCAGTCATGATTTTTTCCTTCATAAAGATTAGGGCACATATACCTAGTGATAATTGTTGTCTGCATAGGATCATGTTCTCAATGTTTGTGTGGAAGGAGGAGGCTACTCTGGCTTCATGGCGCTAAGTTGCACATAGGTTGGGTTGGAGTGGAAGCCATTTGGTCATTAGGTTAGAGAACTCTCGCCTAATAATGTGTGTGGAGAAGACATTTGATCACTTTGTGTTGAAAGCATTTTTATGTGAGATTAGGCTTGGTGTGGCACTGCCATTATTAAGGTTGTTAGTCATGGCATTTGAGAGGTCACATTATAGTCACAATGGAGGATACCCATAGTAAGGGTCACATTTTCATAATGGTTATCGAGAATTTCCAATGACAAGGAGCCACTCATGATTAAAACAAAGCCAAAGTGTTCTTACTACTTCTCTAGTTCATCAAGTGAGAAATCAACCAAAGAGTATGGTGCTTGAGTTCACTTAAATATTGCATCTTTCACATGGCATTTTTTTAGGCTATAAATTGAAATTCAGTTTACTATGTTTATAATTACAAGTGAACCTAGGGGGATGCAAAAAAAATATTCTTGGAAAGCCTAAAGTCATACCATTTCCTAGAAGTTCCTTGCTCGAAAGAGCCAATAGAACCTCTGAAATTGAAACCCATTTATACATGAGGTTTTTGCCAAAGAATTTAAATTCTAGATACACATAACAATACCACAGATGTTGAACTTGCATATTCTTTGTAAATGCAGAGGTTGTGTACTTGATATTGTAGTTTGTTCTAGGAGATAAGAAAGATGGTAGTTTCTAGGGCCAAACAAATAAAGGATAGGGAATCACGATCGACAAATAATGCAAATGTGAATCATAGAAATGAATGGCATGTGAGGCAACACCTATATTTGTATTTGAAATAGCAACAAAGCATTAAAATAACATGAAACATGTTCTTTAGGGAATACAGAGTGTGGACTCCAATCAAGGGATTGAACAGATTAATATGAGTTGTCAATATAGATAATATCTCTAGCAATGTGTTTCAATGGCAGAAGAAGAAAGATGCTAAAGTTTGAAATTTTGAATCAAGGATGGAAATCAGGACAGACAATTAGTGCATCCATAATGGATGATATTAGTGGGAAGGACATACATAGTAATCTAACAAACAGTAGTAAATTTGATTATCGAATAATAGCCAATCTTCGTCAAGGGTTGAGGCCTTTATTTATCTGATTCACATATTGCCTGCAGATGGAAATGGGATTGTTAAGGTCTCGATTGCGGTTCGCTATTTGACCTTGATGAAAATGTGGAGTGAATCAATACATACATACCTTCACACCTTGTGTTTTATACAACAAGTTCCTTGGGAGGGGGTTTGGCATGCAAGTAATTGACTAAACATTGGGTTTAGGGAGTGGGTTCTTACAAATATTAAGGGATTCCTCCCTCATTTCTACATGGTTGTACCTATTGGTTCAAAAATTTTTCCTAGGTTATCCAATACTTTTCAACAAAACACAGGGAATTTGTATTAAAGAGGGGAATGAACTTAATCCCAATTTCCTCTCTGTATCTTCACACCATTATTTTTGTGGTGCAATAGAGTTGAAATAGGATCCACAAGTGTGACAACCTACAAGGTTGTTGCATTTAGTGGCAGTCTTTACATAGATGTTTTTTCTACAGTTCATAGGTATTGTGTCTTATGTTGGCCTCCCATAAAAATCACATTGTTGCTAGTCATCAGCAGAGTCTCAAATAAATGACAACGTACATGGGTGTTAAAATTGCATTCAGGATCTTCACCTCTCTATTTGACAATGCCTTTATATGTAAAATAATTAGACAGAGTGAACTGGCCAACTGTCACATGTCATGCACAAAACACATGCAAAATCAAGAGATTCTTTTCAATTATAGGTAGTATTCTTCACTACCACAAACACCAATGTGCATGTTCATACAATTGAGCACTCAAAATCTCATTTTGATACCATGGTTAAAACACAATGCATATATAAGGTAAATAATTAGTACCTAAGAGATGGTTTTAGCTTCTTGAACGATGCTCAAATGAGGGAGAGTCTCCCCTATATATGGAAATTAATACAAGAAATCGATCAGTAATTTTATGGTCTGCGCATAAACTGTGGGAGTGAGATAACCAAGACCTGCTCCACGAGGTAGTTGTTTAGGCTACAAAGAAACACTGAAATATTCTATTGTTGATGTCAGTCATCATAAGAACACAATTGTTGGGAAATCAATAGACATGCTTGCCATATCTATGTAATAATCAATGAACTGGATATCTTAAAATCTTTGAGCTCACTATGCAACGTTCATATTTCTCTAGTATATCTTCTACATGTGTGATTACATATGCAATTTTATACAAGTATCTCTCACAAAATTTCTACCTATGGCCCTGATAACCCATTTTTCCACTGACTCTATCCCTTGAATACAAATATCTATCTGTCCAATCCTTCCATCCTTTTTAGACAACAAGTAGAGCTTTAATAAAAACAACAATATGTTAATTTTTCTGCCTTTCTACTTCTCCCAGAGAAGGGTCAAAGAAATATCTTCCATTGCTGGCATCCTACACTACGAATTAGATAGGAAGAGTAAAAACATGACTTACAAGCTTGCAACCAGGTTTCTAAACATGATAGTGATTTGGCTTTAAAACAGAACATATTGGGCTACCCAACGTTGAAGCTTTCTTTCCAACATGTATTTCCATATGCCACAATTGGATGATTTTCTATTATATGTTAAGCCACACTAGAAAGCCTTCTTGCTCTCTGATAAACGCCCATATTTTCCTTCCCCACAATAGCTCTAGCAACTTTTGCAAAAATGTCAAGTCAACACATAGCTCTGCATCTTTAACAGGATCATAAGATAGGTTGTCTTTAACAAAGTTACAAGATAGGTTGGGAGTGAGAACTGAGCCATCAACAAAATGGTAACTGCTCTTAATTTAGAAGTGAGTTCCTCAAAACAAAAATTGAGTTCAACAACTACAAAAGGATATCCTAGAGCATTGACTACAACAACATATAAATAAGAGGCCAAAGGCAACCCTGTCGAATGGAATGGTGAAGCAGAGCCACTATTGATAGTTTTCCATTAACACAAAGTAGTAGAGGCATTTGAAGATCGTGTTCTGACTGCTTCATCCATTACATCATATCAAGAATGGAACCCCACTAAAATTTGTTTGATGAACTGTCAAAAAAGGACCTTTTACCTATTCTTATTTACCCAATTGCTCCTGGAATCAGTCTTCAAACTATCTATTGGTAGGCCAACCATTCCATGATATCTATTGGTAGGCCAACTATTCCATGCTTCAGGTATGCATATATACGAAGCGAGCCTATTCTTTCTTCTTTTCTCGCTGATAATTCTATCCTTAAGGTTCTTTGTAAATGCTGGGATCGATGTTGGTGTACGATGGGATTTGTTGGTTAGCATTTACAATAGGTAAGATATTTACTAATATCCAAGTTACTAATTGGTTGACGTAATACTCTCTTGGGAGATAACAAGATCACCATGGATGAAATGGCCTTTAACAAAACCTATTTTCTTAATGGTTGAATAATTCAGGGAGTTGTATGCATGATGCAAGTAGCCACATTAAGCAAAGTGATAACACTGTTGACCTTAGAACTAAAAGACACATAGAACGATTTATAGACTCAAATACCCCTCCAGGAAGTTCAAATTTCAAATAAAGCCTTTAAATGTCTCGGTTATAAATGCCACAAGAGAGTCTATGAGTCATCAAATATTCGAATGCCTTGAATCCTCACAATGTGCGAGGATTGTGGGGTTCAAACTCTCGTTCAATAGTCTTATCAAAAGCGTTCCCAATCAAATATGCATTCCAACTTCTATGGATCACATGAGTGTTAAAATGAATTTTCTTATGGGATTTTTCCTGACAAATTGGGGGACCATGAAAACCTGCAGTTGTTGGATGTGGGAAGTAATTTGTTCTTTGGGTCTTTGCCTTCTAGGCTTCTTAATTTGAGAAATTTCGAATACTTGGTTGTAGGGAAGATAAGATAAGATAAGATAAGATAATTATATTTATGTCTAGCTATTGACCACAAAGTAGGTCAAAGGGACTATTGAGTACAATGATGTCCATATAATGCGGGAGAACCAAACAGTCTCCTATACAAAATATAATGTATGAATATAAATGACACAATGCAGGAACATAAAAGATACAATGTAGGGAATGCCCTGGCGGAGAGGATCATGAGCTAATGGATCTGAGGATCAGACCCATCTCTCCTAACATCCAAGGCTGAATGAATAACACTGAAGAAAACTCCACAAATTCTATTGGCCCAGTGAAGGGTCAGTGGAAAGTGCCGACTGTCCAACAAATTGTTGCCTGGGGGAGTACGCACGTTGTTGAGGTCTAGAGGACCTAGTGTGTCTCCCAGGAGAGGGCTTTCACTAGGGAGCTTCTTCTTAATATTTTGGTCTAATCCTAGGCCCCAAAGCCAGATCCTCTCATAGGTAAGGATTGGCAAGAAAACTAAATCTATAATGCAAATTCTTGAAACTGGCTAAAATTAAGCTAGAAAATTGGTCTGCCAAATACGCTATAGAAGGTTAATTTTTTTAGATATCCCAATTTAGGAGGAATGTTCCCCTTAAGTTGATTGTTTAACAAATATAGAAGCCTTAAATTTTACAAGGAACCTAACAATGCATAAATCTCACCTGTTAATCAGTTGTTTATGATATTGAGGTCCGAGAGGCATGGAAAGTATCCAAGCTCATTAGGAAGAGGCCCAAACAATTGGTTATTATTGCATTAAACTTTAAGAGATTCCTCAATTGTCCAATCTACGTAGAAATAATTCTATTGAATTGATTGTTGTCAATATTTAGATATTACAGATTAATACAATAGTCCAAGGGTTGCAAATTCCCACTAAAATTATTTGCAAATATAACCAACTCAAAGAAACTTCCTCCGTATGTAGATTTCAAGGTAGAGGGCCCTCAAAATCATTTCTTGAAACGTCGATAAGACAAATATTAGAATGTGTACCCAATTTTTGTGGCAACTACCCACTCAACTTGTTATAAAAAAGATTTAGGGTTGTCAGGCTAACAAGCATTTCTAGTTGTTCATGGACAGGCTCATCAATCACGTGGTCTAGTCTCAGGGATGCAATGTCAAACTATCCCCATGTTGAACTATAAAAAAATATAATCTCACAGTCTTTTTTTTCTCTAGAAGGTGATCCTTTTTCTCCTAACATTCGAGGTTGAATGAAGAATACTGAAGAAAACCCTACAAATTTTGTTTGCCCAATGAAGGGTCGGTGGAAAGTGTCAATTTTCCAATAAATCGTTGACTGGGGAAGTATGCACGTTGTTGAGGTCTGGAGGACCTAGTTCGTCTCTCGGGAGAGTGCTTTGACTGGGGACCTTCTTCCTGATATTTTGGTATAACCCTATGCCCCAAAGCCAGATCCGCACATAGGAGGTAACGATTGGAAAGAAAACTATATCTATAATGTAAACTCTTGAAACTGACTGAAATTGAGCCAGGCAATTGACTATCAGATATGCTATAAAAGGTTAATTTTTTTAGAAATCCCAAGTCAGGAGGAATGTCCCCATAAAGTTGATTATTTGACAGAGCTTAAATTTTCCAAGGAACCTAACAATGCATAAATATCACCTATTAATCAGTTGTTTTTGGGATTGAGGTCCGAGAGGCATTGAATGTATGCAAGCTCATCAGGAAAAGGTCCAAACTGTTGGTTATTGCTTGCACTGAACTTTAAGAGATTCCTCATATGTCCAATTTGTGTAGAAATCATTCTGCTGAACTAATTGTTGTCAATGTTTAGATATAGCAAATTAATACAAGAGTCAAAGGGCCACAAATTCCCACTAAAATTATTCACAAATATAACCAACTCAGAAA
>APFE031002477.1:0-10815 GCA_000404065.3 Pinus taeda | reverse complement strand
TTTAATTATTTACAGTCCCTTATGTAACTTTATATTAACCATATCATAATTTAAGACTTTTATAAATTAAATTAAAAATATTAATTAGTTAATATTTATTTTTGATATTATTAAGTATTATTCTATTTATTCACATAACATTAATAATTAATTTATATATAATTAATTGGTAATTAACCTAATTTAAAAACAAAAAGGGCAATTTAATTAACTGTCTCTTAAAATTATTTATAGTCCCATATGTAACATTATATTTAACATAATATTATTATTCAGGACTTTTATAAATATTTAATATTTATTTTTTTAATAGTATTAATTATTATTATATTTATTCATTATAACATTTAAATTAATTTATACAGTTTTTAAATTAATGGAATTAACCTAAGTTTAACCTCTTATCTATAAATTATAATACATTTTATTCAAGACAATGATAAAATTAATTATTAAAATTATAAATATAAATTAATTAATTAATTATTTTTATAGTATTTATTAAAATATATATATTATTACTTTTCACATAAAAGTAATTGTAAATTAAATATAAATAGGATTAATTGCGGTTAGGGTAACAATATTATTAAATAGGACGTTAGAATATACATATTTATAGGTTAGTTTTGAATGAATTATTAAATTAAATATTAACACATATATATATATATAATTTTACGTAGAAAAAGATTATATTTGAAATTAAATAAATATATTTTTCTAACAAATTAACCTTTGGTGGTATTTTAATATTAAATTAATTAGAGGTAGTTTGACTAGGGTTCTTGATTGATAAAGTAACCGTTAGAGGGTTTTAGCTGTTGGAGTCTCTGCTTATGCTATTTAACACGATGGGCTAGATCTGTACTCTCAACTTGTCCTGATGATGAACCACATTGGTTGGTTCGAAACGCGTTGGCAAAAATCTTTTTTATGTGATTTACGCTGAAGCTCTCCTTATAACGATGACAAATCACAGAAGTCTCAATTCTACAAGCATATGGTCCTTTCAGCGTTCTAATTTGAGAAACTAATAATGTTTAGTACAAATAGCCCCATATTGGAAATTCTCCATCCTAACCATCATTGGATGATTTGCTTGATTTGCTTGATTTGCCTCAAATGTATCAAGGGCCTTCTTCCATTTGACTTGATTGATCACAAAATATGTAAAATCCCTTAATTGGATATCTCCTACAAATGGCACAAGGTTGAATGTCTAATCAGTTTCTAGGATACAATCATGCATGTATAGATCACATAACAAATGTTGGTTAATATAATTATTAGCTCTCAAAATCCTTAACAATTGCATGGGTTCTTCTATTTTGTGACTCAAATCCTAGTGAATACTTTCCAAACTGAAAAAAAAAGAAAAAAAAATACTCCTCATGAAGAAAAAAGGTGTAACAGTTAGCAGGGGGCCTACATGCCATCATTTGTTGCACTAGAGTAAACATCTCATCCTTATATGTCTTTAGCAACTGAACCTTTTCCTGCAATTCTCTGATTCTCTTTTGCATTTTTTCTCGTTGTTGTTGATACTTTTTTATCTGAGTTATATAATTGGCGCCTTCCCTTGCCACATTCTCCCTAAGTTGTCTTATTTATTTCTTATGATGCTTCGTGGGGATTTCCCCACACTAGAAACTAAAAGTATTGGCCTTCCAATTCTAGATTTATGCCGACAAAATAAATTCTCGTGCTTCTTCAAGGTAGATGAGTGCCTTGGTCTGTGTAGATAATTGGGATACCTCCCTATCTTCTGTCTAGATAGACACTGAGACTACCTGTCTATCTTATGTTTGTACAACCAATGAAACTATCCTACTGGTTCCAGGGGATGCAGATGTTCAACCTGTTTGATTTTTTGCTTTTCTTGTTCCTATTTCTACAGCCACATCATCTGTTTCCTTAGCTTTGTAATCTCCATATTTAACTGAATATTCTATTTTAACAATAGTCAGTTCTGGTGCCAACTGGGAATTTTCCTTTTTACAAGTTCCTCAAAAAGTTCTTGTTTTATTACATTCTCCTCCATCTGTTCTGAAGCTAGTATTGGTTTTCGTGGAGTAGTATCGGAGAATTCTTCAACAGGTTCTTGTTCTATTACAATTTCCTCCATATATTCTGAAGCCAGTAATGGTTCTTATTGATCATTATTGGAAACTTCTTCAACAGACTCTGGCACTACCAAATTTTCGTCCATTGGTTCTAAAGCTATTACTGGTTCTTATGGAGAAATATAAGAAATTATTCAACAGACTCTTGCACTACCAAATTTTCTTCCATTTGTTCTAAAGATAATATTGGTTCTTTTGGATAAATATCAGTCTTACCCTCTTGTTCCATTTGTTTTGAAGTCAATACTAGTTCTTATGGAGGAGTATCGGCTGCACACTCTTTTTCCAATTGTTTTTAAGTTTGTACTGGTTCTTGTGGAGTAGCATCATACATACTCTCTTATTCCATTTGTTTTGAAGCTGGTACTGGTTCTTGTGGAGAAGTATTGGTAACACTATCTTCTACAACAACTCCTAAGAACTTTAAATTGGGAGGAAAGACTTATGAATATCTAGCTATTGTTGCCGCAATGGTGGGAGAATGAAAATTCCTTGATCCTCTTGGAAAAGAGGACATAAGTGGTGAGAAATGGGGAGTAATTTTAGTTTCCATTCTACCAACATCCTCCATTTATATCTCCTGAGTTCCTTCCCTATCTCCCAAACCATCTTGTTGATCCTTCATTTCTTTGTCCCGTTGCTCCTCTACTTCCTCTGACATTTGTTCCATTTCTTATTCTTCAAGCAATTCCTCTTCTGACCTTGCGAGCATCATGGCTGCAAATTTCTCCTCCAATAATTCAACATGTTGCTACCAAGTTATAGGAGTCTATAACAAGGCATGTATTACCAACAATCTAACAAGTCAGTGATTCATAAGGACGACTAACGCCTGGCAGGAGCGATGTGCTGACCAAGACATCAGTTGTAAATTATTCAAAAGGAATAAATGGATATTTGCAACATGCGTCTGATGAAATCAGAGACATGCTTAGAGCTTGAAATGATATTTAGAAATAATAGAAAATTGACCTTCACAAGTGATATAGTAGATTAAGAAGTATGCGACATTTGACCACGGTTGTGGTAGCAATTTTTAATCATATCCCTTTCCTTTATGCACCACGTTCTCCCCCACTTGTAAGAACAACTATGAAAACTATTGGAAGGATGCTCTTCTGATAAACCACTTATGTTTGTCCTGTGATAACCCATTGAATACTACAGTGAATTCCATAGTTACTTTAACTTACAATCTAAAGACCCTAGAGCTATTTCCTTCTAGATTCAATGCAAATTCAACTGTCATTCCTTCATCGAATCCCTGTAGCTGCTCAAAGTAATTATTCCAGCCCACATTTAGGAAAATATACCATACTGTTGGTTGGTGTCGTATATGCTCTATATTCTCAAGTTCATGTTTGATAGCCTGGCCACCCATTATACTTATTAGTTACCCTACAGTAGCGTTCAAAGTAGCAGCCAACTATTGAGGGAACAATAGCCGAGAAAGTACGTGGTAATGGAAATGGCGATAAGGGAAATGAATCCAAGAGACAGTTATGGTAAAACAATGTTAATCATGGTAATAATTACGATGCATTGGAAATGACCACATTTTAATGTAGGCATGTGTATTTGTACATGGTGTATTTTCCAGTGAGTGTTAGTATGTGTGAATGATATAGATGGAGATATGATGTGAGTGGGTAACAATACAATATTAATGATATGATTGAATGATTTAAATGGTATTTAATGAGGTATGATAATAATGACAATTATATTGTTATTAATTAAATGCGATGATGAGCCCCAAAATTGGTAACTTGTTGGGCTCATTTGACCTAATTATCCTTGTTCAATTCTTGTTCAAATCCTTCATTTTCCATAGCTTATGCATTATTTTCAGTATGTTTATGTCATTTGTACGAATAAGGGTAGTCATTCTTCCTACGTGGCTAACACGTGCTTATTTCAGGTTTTTTTGACACATGTTGGAGCAAAACCGAGCAATCATGGGCTAAAAGACAACCATGTCTGAGGTGAGGATTCGTAGGAGGGTTGTCTATGGCATTAAATAACCCTTCCTCGGGATCTTCACCCCCAACTCTGAACTCCAAAGACCACCCAAACCGAATCTAGAAGGCAGCCAAGCAGATTTTAGAAGGGACTGTCTAACTCACAGTTTGGACAGCCGAGTTCCACAGATTGAGGAGGCCAGCTAGGTCCCTCGTGATGTATAAATGTTAAGGCCTCAGCCTTCGTAAGGGAATTTTGGGAAACCATTGCATATTTTGCACCTCATTGCTGCTAGTTTTACTTTGTTCTTTTGTAGCCATTTTTGGCATTACTCTTATAATTATTTTTTGATAATGAGAAGCAGTTTGATTTTATATCAAATCTGAGTTTTCCATAGGAGCCATACCTCTCAATGTTGGACCGAACCTAAGAGCCTAGGGATTCCTTTCTGTACTATTACTTTTCCTTTATGCATCATTGTTTCCCTTTATGCATTTGAACGTATTTATGTTAGGCAGATTCTGTTATGTTGCTTGGATAGATCATTGGTTATGAATAGCATTGCTTCAGGTGTTTTGGTAGAATAATAACAGAAAAATATTCAAAGAAAAGGGACAACCACACTCTCAGTTTCACCTCATCCTTATTGGATCAGGGGCTGGAATTAAAAAAACAATGTTGCCCCAACAAAAACACTAGTTTGCTTGACCATGCAATCCTTAGTGTACTGTTTTCCTTTACAAAAGTTAGTTATAGATTTAGAGCTCTGAAATTTTTCTCTACATAGTTGATGTACATGGTTTTCTTTCCAATAAAGCTATTCTTCATTCATTTTTTTGATAGGTAGACTAGATTAGCTAGGACTTTGATCATTTACAAGACTTTGTTGATTCAGTTAAAGTACACCGTGCAGGGCATCTCCACCACTCTCTCATCCACCTAATACATCATCCGAGCCACCTGTTCCATCTCCTAACTGGGTTCCTCGTCTCCCATTTGTCCTTTTTTTTCCACGTAACCCTACCTTCTTGCTCAATCATTACCTTAGCCTTCTTCAAGCCAAGTGAGCCTTCTATACCTTCTCACCACTCCATCCACCAGTCCCTAGGCCACTTTAGACTCCTATCCTGCCTCCATATCCATTCATGCATCTTCCCTCACTCACCCATCCTCTAAAAATCAATTTTTAAACAACCTGTAGAAATTTCTGAACATCCTATAGAAATTCCTGAACATCTTGTACAACCCCTGCAAACTTCCTGTAGAAGCACACAAATGAGGTTTCTTGATAGCCAAACTTTGTGAAACTCTTTGGAAGGGTGTTAGGGACTTCTTAGACCCTCTGTGAACCTTCCCAACCTTTTCCAAGCATTACTCCTCCTTGATCCACCCCTGCACAGTAAAGCACAGTGGAAGCATATACATGATGAAATTGATAACTTAATAAAAAATACAAAAGATGTTCTCTTAGGAAAAAGCTAGTTTAAACACATGTATTTCACCTTCATAGAAGTAATGGCATCTCTTTCAGTAGTTTGCATTCTCTTCTTTTCATCAGTAGGACTAGCTGGTAGAATTAGGGTTTGCGCTTTCCTTCAGTTTCTCAATCTATTTTTGCAAATAGATTAGCTTCCGTTGAGTTAGCTTTCATCCATCAATTAAACAGCTTCTTCTAAGAGCTCATACAAGTTGGCTTAAGCCCCTAGTGGACTTGTGCCAGCTGACCAAGTGACAGCTGCGGCAAGAGCAAGTACTTGTGCATACATCACCGTTGCTTCCAATTTTGTTACGAACGACCGGGTTGATAAAGGTAAAGAAGGGAGTCCCAGGAGTTGCAACATTATTACTGCAATACTGGAGCCCACCATGCGATACAATATCCTCCCCAACTAAGGTATGGTCATCCTCAGCCCTGATGGGTCATGTCATTATTGAAATGTCAATTAAACTCACTGAGTTGTTTGGGGACATACCTAATGACTTACCTTAGTGGAGTATCAACAGCAATGAAGTATCGACATCAACAGAGTATCAACACCATTGGAGGATCAACGTCGAAAGAGTATCAACACTAGTGGAGTATCAACACTAGTGGAATATCAACATCGGTAGAGTATCAACACTAGTGGATTTTTGGCATTAGTAGAGTATCAACACCAGTGGAGTGTCAACATTAGCAGAGTATCAACATCGGCAATGTTGTAATGGAGATAATTGAGACGTTGTTATAGGAGCAGTATCAGGGGAGAGGAAAAGAGCATTGCAACTAGAGTAGCAACAAGGGAAGGGAAAAAGACCGATGCAACTAGAGTAGCAGCAAGGGAAGGGGAAAAGAGCACTGCAAGTGAAGTTGTAGCAGAACTTAAAGCTATTATTATTATTATTATTATTTATTTATTTATTTATTATTTATTTATCTTTTAATTACATTTTTATTCAACAAGAGGTGCGAAGGAAGAATTTTCTACACAAATGACTTCAAAACCATAATCTTCATAAAATTGTCTAATAAAGGAGTCCCTAGAGGTTGAATAGTGATACAAGCTGAGGTGATGTCCATTTGCAAGTAACGGATTATTTGCATCGTCTATTGTTATGAGTTTAACAATTAAATTGTCAAACATTTTGTTGACCTCATATGAGCCCATCCATCTTGAGTAGAGATTTCCTTTAAAATCCTTGAATCCAGAATCATAGAGTAACACCTAATCACCTTTTGGAAACATTTTTTTCTTAATAAAATTACCATGCCACTTAGTTCGTTGCTGTTGGATGGTGGAAGTATTCTGTATAGCTACCAAATGGATTTCATCTAACTCATTAAGTTGATCCAGTCAGTGTTTCTGGGCTACAGTAAGATCCAGGCCTACTTCAAGAGTTGTCCTAAGCATTTTGAACTTGAATTAAATGAAAAATAGAGGGGATTTCCCAAACACAAGTTCATATGGTGAAAATGCCATTATATTCCGCCATGTAGTTCTATATGCCCAAAGTGCTTCAGGGAGATTTTTAGCCCAATTCCGACAATGGTTAGCCACATTATTTGTAAGAATATTTTCGAATAATTTATTGTGCTCTCTACGTGACCATTCACCTGAGGGTGATATGGGGATGTAACCTGGTGTTTGATTCCAAATTTCTTCATAAGAATTTCTGTTGAATGTGATGTAAAATGTGCCCCTCCATCTAAAATTATTTCCCCGGGAGTCCCATATCGATCAAATATTTCTTCAAACAAGAAGTCAAAGATGGTTTTTTTAATGGCTTTTGAAACAGCCTTGGCTTCCACCCATTTCAACACATAGTCTGTACAGAAAAGGATATGGACTTTTTGGTGAGATGGAGGGTTAAATGGCCCAAAAAAATCAATGGCCATTTCTCAAAGGGCTTGAGGACAAGTTGAGTCTTCAGTGGAATTTTATCTGATCGAACAAGCTAGCCCATTCATTGAAAACTTTCAAAGCCCCATACATATATTCTACATCCTAGAATATAGAGGGCCAATAGTATTCCATATCCAACACCTTGTTTCCGGTCTGTTTATCAGCAAAGTGTTCCCCGCAAGGTTCATCATGGGCAGCTTCCAGGACATCATAGACTCATCATCACCTACATAATGTTGGATTTTCTTATCTGGTCTAGTGTAAAAGAGGTACCCTTCTATCCATGTATAATAGACACTCTGCTAAATAATTCTCCATTGTTCCCTATGTGACAAATGATGAAGTACCTTACCTGCAACAAGATAGTTAGAAACATCTACATACCAAGGGGTGTGAGTAAAAATTGCAAATAGATGTTCATCAAGAAAAATATCTTCTATAGGTGTATCTTCATTATTAATATTAAACTTATATAGGAAATCTACTACAACATTATATTTTCCTAGTTTGTCCACAATAGTGATAGAAAATCCTTGTAACAATAATAACCATCTTGTGATTCATTCATGAGTTATAATTTTGTTCATTAGATACCTAATGCTTGAATGATCTGTATGCACAAAGGTGGGATACCCTGTAATATAATTCCAAAATTTGTTAACATCATAAATGACAACCAAAAATTCCTTCTCATTTACCGTATAATTAAGCTCAACAGGAGTTAAATTCTTGCTAACGTAGTAGATTTCATACAACTTCTTATCTTCATGTTGTCACAAAAATGTCCCAACTTCTGTATGGGAAGCATCCGTAGAGATATGGAATGGAAATTTCCAATCAAGATTACGAAATGTTTTATCCTCACAGGCTAATGTCTTGATCCCTAAAAAATCCAATTCACAAGCATCAGTCCACATAAATTCTGCATCTTTAGATAGCCGTTGGAAAAGTCGGAATTCTATTTTAGAAACAAATTCTTGATCCAGGTGGATGTTGGTGGCCACCCACCTATCCCACTTAGACCCCCACAACTGTCTCTTTTAGATTTTCAATTTCCGTAATTGTAACACAATTTACTATTCTTAGCAAGTTTTCGGGTCTTGAACTTTCAGAGCCATTTTGAGGCCCTAAATGACACTTTTTGGGAAATATGGGAGAAAAATGGGACCATGGAGCAATATTTGTCTTCCCAAAGTTTTAGTTCTCAGATAGATCTTTCTAACGAGCTATTGCCAGCGGCAAACGAAGATCGGGTGCCAAAGGTACAACCCCGGGAAGTTGATGTACCAACTTACCCAAAACGGGGCCCACAATTTGGTGTTTCATCTTCTACAGTTAGGTTTTCGAATGTTAAGGGATTTCCATTGCTTCTCAACAATAAATAGGCCTTTGAGCCTCATTGTAACACAGTTTAGAGGCATGTAGCTGCCACATCTCTTCTCACAGATAAGCTACCATCGCCCTAGCTAGTTTATTTCCATTTCTTCTTGTAAGCATATTTCAGTATTTTACATTAATGAAATGAAGTATTACTTCCATTGCATCTCTATGTATATGGTTATCTCTATAATTTGTTGCATTCTTCTTTAAATACGGACCAGTGGTATCAAAACGGTCTGCTTTTTCTCTGTTTTTCTTTGCATGTCCCGAACGAGGTTGGGATATAAGGAGTTAGGGCTTGAACTGATCGGACCTTTGCAAAACCAGCCTCACAAATCCTAACGGCCTCCCATGGCAGATGAAAATAAAGATGACAGGGCAGGAGATCCTATCAAAATCTTGCTTGAAGAAGCCCTTGGGTGACAAAAGAACATGATGATGGGCATCTTTGCCCAGATCCTATAGCGGCTACCCAAAGGTGACGCATCAGCTTTCAGCAGCTACTATGGAAACATGACACCCTTTAAGGTACAAGTTAATTTTGAAATCCCCATATTCAAGGGTCGGATAGATGTAGATGCCATAGATAAATGGTTAAATCTGCTAGAGGTTTGTTTTTTTGTTCATGAATTTTCGAGTTGGGAAAAGATTGTTTTCACTCTTCTCAAAGCAGCCCCCCATGTCAAGGACTGGTGGGAAACCTACTACGAGTACAAGGATGAAAGTATGGGCTCACTATTTTCAGCCGCACCCACTTGGAATTCAAAATCATTTCAGGATGCCATCAAAGATCAATACTACCCTATCAAAAGCTATGAGGATAAATACATAAAGTAGACAATGTTGCGGCAGGGACGAGACCAAGATGTGCCAGTGTTCACTAACATTTTTCATACCCTTCACACACAGTTTGGTATCAAAGATTCTAAGCTACATCTGGTACTCAAATACCACAGCTGCCTGCACAGATACATCTAGGAAGAGATGGAGTTCCTGAACATCTCCTCGCTCGGCACAACATACTGATACGCAATCAAAATCGAGCAAAACTTCAAACAGAAGAAGAGAGACTTTGGATCTGCGAATCTGAAGACCAAAGGACAAAGCAAAGGCAGGGTGACCCAAGACAACCCGTGATCCAGGTGGATTGATCCAAAATGGGTCTAAGATATACTTCTAAGTCTAAAGTGTTTCTCACAAAGGAAAATGAAATCCAAGGATGCTCCTAGAAATAGTCCCATTGCATAGATCTTTTCTTTCTGAATCTACTGCAACTTGAATGGGCTAAAATGGACTTCGAATGATGAAGTTATTGTGAAAAAAGTTTTCCTTGGCTCCTTTGAAAATGGAGGCATTTCTCCTAAAAATGGGCTTAAAAGGCTTCTAAAGGGAAATCGCAGTCGGAGCAGTTCAAAAGGCAGACTTAAGGTCAGGCAGAAGGAACCCCCGATTAGTGACATGAAATATCAACAATTGGAGCAGAAGGCATAGACCCCACCGATATGATATGCGAGGTGCGATATCGGTAATTGATGGATCGATATATCAGTGATCGACATATTGTCATATTGGTGATTTCAGTGTCACTGATCGGCATCGGCAATTAGTGTCGACGACTGGCATCGACATAACGAAAGGGAAGACCCTAGGGCCATTGTGTTAGCGACATGCGATATTGCGATAGGGCTGATAGTGATACACCGATATTGGTGATTGGTGATTGGAGGATCCCCATGACAAGGTCCATTGAACAACGCGATATGCGACTTGCGATGAAAGGGCTAGACCCAATGGGTTTATAGACCTAATGTAATGAAATTTGAAATCTGGCTAAGGCTCACAATCAATTTTTCAATGTATTTCCATGTATTTCATGGTATTGTTAATGTATGTTCTATTTTAGGATTAATGTTGGGAAAAAGGCTGAATGATGGGGTAAAGCCAACCCGCTGCTCCTTTCATTG
>APFE031002474.1:373402-432591 GCA_000404065.3 Pinus taeda | reverse complement strand
TAATCGAGGGAAAAGCATGCTCCCTCTGAACCTGTGTGGCAGGTGATCTTGCACTAGAGGACTCACACGCAGTGAACCCAAACTCCCGGTCAAAACGATCTGTAAAGTCCTCAAACTCTGCTGAAGCTGCCATGCTCTGGTTCTTCCCCTTCTTCTTCTTCTATGAACACACAACTACATAGTGTCCCATCTTTTGACAATTCCAACACTTCACCTTGGAATAGTCCTTCTGTGTGTTACCCTGTTTACCTTTACCTTTGCCTTTGCCCCCACCATTGCTTGTGGAAGCCTGCTTCTTCCCTTTGCCTTTCTTGCCTCCTGCCAACAGTGCTACATCCTCATCCTGCTGAACTGGCTTGGCTGCCCCAAGCTGACCTTTCCTGATCTCTGTCTGAATGCAATCATTCCAAAACTTCTCCCATGTGGGAAGGGTCTCATGTGCACAAACCCCATCAGCAAAGTTCATCCATGAACGGGGGAGGCCATTCACTGCAATCCGCACCAACTCAGTGGGTGGAATGACCTCTCCAACTGCTGCCAACTCATCTCTCGCATTAGTAATCTTTGTGAGATATTCAGTTGCACTATCATTACCCATCTTAATGGTCTTCAGCTTCTCCTTCAGGACCATTTTCCGGTTCTCATTGGTACTCTGGTAGAGCTTGGACAATGCTGTCTACATCTCATGGGCATTTCTCTTTCCTCTCACATGAGGAATGCAATGGTCTTTGACTCCGTCTAGAATCAGTCTCTTACTTTTGTTGTTCTTTTTATTATAAGCAGCCAACCGAGTAGCATCAGTAGGCACAACAACAGGGTTCTGTGTGGTATGCACCATAATGTTCCAGACTTCTGCCTCCTCAAAGATACTCTGCATTCTCTCCTTCCAAACGTTGTAATTGGTATGCCCATCCAACCTATCCTCCACCCTCAATCCCAATGACATCCTGCTGTCCTAAAACTGAAAAATAGCACTGCTGTAGTAAAGTTGAAACCGCTGTTTCTGAAAAATCAGCTTGCTGGAATTTTCTGAGTGAAAAATCAGCAGGCTGTAATTTTCCTCCTTGCTGTCCCAAACTGCACTTCAGCACTCAAGCTCTGATACCATGTAGAAATTTCTTATTTCTCACCCTGGTTTTCAGTTTCACTTTATTTCTCCAAAATAGTTAAATGCCTTTTCCCATATCGATACATTCAACAACTGGGGAATAAATTTTGTTGAAAACACAAATTTTGGAAATATTACAGAATGCTGGAAAATGCAGAAATAAATATCAGCACATACAAATAGCTATTCAACACATTTAAACACAATGATTTTTGGTCAAGGTGACCCTGAAAAAACCCCCTACAACTCTTGGGGAAAACTAGTTCGAAAGCTCCTTATTTCTGGAAAACGCTTTTTACAGTGAGAGAAATATTCAGCAAAAAATCAGCAAGCAAACTTTTACAACTTATCTCGTTTTCCATGCCTCACAGCCAACTGGAAAAACTTGCAAACAGCAAAACTGAACAATAATAAATGCTGTACGGCCTCTTCGATTTTTGTGCCCAAATTTCAGCCTTAAATGCTGCTGTACAGACTGCCTAGAAAAGTGTGCAAGCTGCCATAAATGTTGCTGTACGGTTTTCCTCGATTTCTGTGCAGAAAACAACAGTACAACTGTACAGATTTCTGCCTAGAAAAGCATGCCAAGGTACAACCACTTGCTGTACAGCCTCCCTTGAAAAAACGTGCCAGCAAACTTCAGATTTTTTGCTCCTCGATTTTTGTGCTAACTTGCTGTACGGCCTCCTTGGAATTTGAAACAAAACTGTTGTACGGCCTTTCTAGAAAATCGTGCCCAAAATCTACCTTTCATTGTGTGCTAACTCAGCTGTACGGACTTGCTGAAACACTGCCTTGGAATGTGTGCCAAGCTGCTTCTTCCTTCTCCTCACTGTCCAGAAATCTCCCTTGCTCTCTTGCTCTCCTTCTCTCAATCTACTCATGAAAGAATAAAATGACCTTTTCCTCCTTTCTTCCTTTAATCTAACCCTAAGTGACTTTTGGGGAATCCCTAAATCCAATGGCTGAAATAGATTGAGATCTAGGGCTGAGATTAAATGCTCATTTAAATCTCACTTTCTATTTTTTAATTCACCCCATTTTAATAAAGACCCACTTAGTGATTTATGTTCAAAGTCACTTTTCCTTTCTAATTTTACATTGACTTTATTAAAGTCACTTTAAAATTAGATTTTAGTAACTTTATCACTTAAAGTCACTTTTAAATTAGATTTGACTTTATAAAAATTATAAAGTCACTTTAGGAGAAAAATTAAATTCTTTTGGACACTTTTCTCTAGGTCAAAGATCAAAGCCTTAGGGAACCACCTGTCCTCCGGTACCAAATTTCAACACCCGTGGGGTTATAAAAAGATTTTACCAATGCGCCTTTGGCATGTGAGATGTAAAATGGAGCTTAGATTATTGTTTTGACAGTGCGTGTAAATGCCTTTTGAGGCATATCTTGGCCAATATTGGGCCATTTTGTAATCTGAAAGTTGTGTTGGAAAGCTGAGGTCAAAGCGTATTAGTTGACATTAGCCATTGATATGCTTGTGAGCAGATTCCATAATGGTGAATTTTGATGTAAAGAGACTTTATGAGCATTTTCAATACATAGGATGCCCATTGGAAGCGGACCCGGAGATGTAGTCCAGGAGGGATGAACTCCGTCATCAAATTTGCTGTGTTTGCTTCTTATTTCTGCTGTTCATGGTTGATTTCAGATTTCAAATTCTTAAGTTTAAGGCACATAAAAATCCATTTTCCTTATTAATTCACTTAAAAAGCAATCTTAGTTAATATTTGGTGAAATTGTGATGTTTTTGGATCATATTTTGGTATTAGAGAAAGGTTGATCATGTATAGGCAAGATATTTGCCAACGTGAATGTTGACTAGATGTAGGTTGCGACGTGGAGAAGGGAAACTTGAGAAGATAAATTCGGAGATTGGAAAGAGGAAAGCCTCTCAAAAGTTGAAGATGAACGATGCAAATGAAGGAGAAGCTCCTGAAACAAAGGGCGAGGAGAAATTTCAGCGAATGTTCCTTAATATGCAAAGGATGATTGCAAAGCTTTATGAAGATAAGAAGAAGAGAGATGCAACTTCATCTTCTAAAGGCACGAAAGAGAAAAAGGGCAAGGAAAAAGCTGATGGTAATGAACTTCCTTCTCCTCCATCTTCATATTCTTCTTCTTTGTTCTCTTATCATTCAAGTTCAGATTCAGACTCACAAAACAAACCAAAGAAATCTCCTTTTTTGAAGCTTGATGTTAAGTTTGAGTTGCCAATTTATGATGGTGAAATGAATCCTGAAAAGTTAGATAACTAGATAAAGCAACTTGAGGTGTATTGTAGAATTCGAAATGTTGTTGATGAATCTGCAAAAATGCAAGAACAACTTTGATTTGGCGGGAAAGTAAAACTCAATCAGATTTGAAGCAAAATGGTAAAATTATCTCTTCATGGTCTAAGTTTGTTAAAGCTCTTAGAAAGCAATTCTATCCTTTAGGATATATGCAACATGCTATAATGGATTGGAAACATTTAAGGCAAGGTAAAGGACAGTGTGTGCAAGAGTTTACACAGGAATTCAGGAAAAAGGCATTAGCACTTAATTTTCCATTAGGCACACGGGAAATTTTGTTAAAGTATATTGGAAGTTTGCATTCTTATTTGCAACATACTTTGCTTATGTTTAATCCAGCTGACTTTGATGAAGTGTGTGTACAAGCCATTCATATTGAATTAGGTGGTAGACCTTTTCAGTCAAACTTTTTAAAGAAACCATTCAAGCATTCAGAGAACAAAGATTCCAAAGAAGGCAAGGGAAAGAGTAAGTTGAAAGGGAAGAAAGCGGAAACAACAACGAAGGAAGGAGAAAGGCCTACTTGTACTCATTGTCAGAGGGTTCGACATGAAGACTCCAAATATTGGAAGCTAGATCCCAAACTTAAACCAAATAAGTTCCTTAAGAATAAGGGTGAAATGAAAGCTAATGCTGCAGTTCAAAAAGATTTGGGATCTGACTCCAGTGATGAAAAAAATATTACAACTATAGGTCTAATAGGTATTCCTTTTGAAACTAGCTCTAGTTGTACTTGTTCTGCATCTTCTTCAAAAGCTAATAATGTGATTGAAGAAAAAAAGAGTTGAATTCTTTAAGATAAGGATCATATCCGAACACACTAAGATAGACACATTATTCGATAGTGGATCACAAGAAGATCTAATTTCTGAGGAACTAGTAAGGAAATTGGGATTGGAAACTAAAAATCATCCAAAACCATACTCTTTAGGATGGTTGAAAGAAAATACTCAGATGCAAGTCACAAAACAGTTTGGATTAAGGTTTGCAATTACAACGAATTTTGTTGATGAAGTTGAGCTAGATGTGGTTCCTTTGGATATATGTGGAGTTGTGTTGGGTAGTTCGTATCTTTATGATAGAGATGCCATATTTCATAGAAATGAGAATAAGTATCATCTCTTTAAAGATGGAATTGAATACATTGTCAGGGCACACAGAATTAAGACAAACCTGGATTTAATCGATGTCAATCAAATGGAAAGGCTAATAAATTCAAGTAAAAAGTATATTCTCATGATTGTTAAAGAACTACCTAAAGACAAGTATGATGCTTTTCAAGGGTGTGATTCTCAGTTTAAGGACAAATTGGTTGAAGTAGTAGATTCTTATAAAGAATTGTTTAAAGAACCAAAAGATTTACCTCCAAAACGAGAAATACAACATGAGATTCAATTACAATTTGATGCCCCTCTTCCGAACATTGGCATGTATCGTATGTCAATCATTGAAAATGAAGAAATTAAGAAACAAGTTCAGGAATTGGTTGATAAAGGTTTTATTCAACCTAGTTCTTCTCCTTATGGATCACCGATCATATTAGTCCCAAAGAAAGACGGAACTTGGAGAATGTGTGTTGATTTTAAAGCTTTAAATAAAATCACCATCAAGAACAAGTATCCTGGTCCTAGAATCGATGATTTGCTTGATCGATTAAAGAATGCTGTTTACTTTACAAAACTGGATTTAAGAAGTGGTTATCACCAGATTCGTATTGCAAAGAATGATACATGGAAAACTACATTTAAGACTAGACAGGGGCTTTTTGAATGGCTGGTTATGCCGTTTGGGTTATGCAATGCTTCAACAATTTTTATGAGAGTGATGAATGATGTTTTTCGTCCTTTTATTGGTAAGTTTGTCATAGTCTATTTGGATGATATCCTCATTTTCAGTTCAAGTTGGGAAGAACACATAAAGCATGTTAAACAAGTTTTTGATATGTTGCAAAAAGAGAAACTGTATCTCAAACTCTCTAAATGTGAATTTGGAAAAAATTCCTTAGTATATCTTGGTTACATAGTTGGAGGAGGTCAACTAAAAATAGATCCAACTAAAATTCAAGTAATTGTTAAGTGGCCAAGGCCTCAAAATGTGACGAAAGTTAGAAGTTTCTTGGGTGTAGTTCAATATTGTTGGAAGTTTATTTCTCATTTCTCTTTTATTGCATCACCACTTCATGCTTTAACAAGTTCTAAAGTCTCCTTTCAGTGGGGAGGAAAACAACAAAAAACATTTGATACTTTAAAGTAGAAAATTGTTACATATCCAATCTTGGCTTTGCCAGACCTTTAACAGCCATTTGAAATAGAAACCGATGCTAGTGGGTATGCAATGGGTGCAGTCTTATTACAAAAATGAAAGCCTATTTGTTTTCATTCAAAAACATTTTCTAAAGCAGTTGCTAACTATCCAACTTATGATAAAGAATTGTATGCATTAGTGGAAAGTGTTAAAAAATGGAAACATTATTTAATGGGCAAAGAAACAATGATTCATACAGATCATCAACCACTTCAGTACCTTCAATCACAAACTAAGTTGCAACAGTCTTGACATTATAGAGGGATGGGGTTTTTGTAGCAATTCCATTTAGTAATCAAATATAAGAAAAGTACCACTAATGAAGTAGCTGATATGTTATCAAGACCTCCTTTGAATGCTTCAGTGATTCTGCAAAATAGTTCTTTAGTACATGAAAATTACATAGAACAATATGCTGAAGATACTGATTTTAAGGATGTTTATGAATCACTAACTCATGGTGCTCAGGTGGAAGAAGTGAATTATCATATTCATGACAGGGTGTTGTACCATCTTGGCAAGTTGTGCATACCACAGGGAGACAGAGTGCATGTGCTTAGGGAAACGCATTCTTCTCGTGTTTCAAGGAATTTTGGTGTAAGTATGACAGTGGCACAATTACAAAGGTTTTGCTATTGGCCTCGAATGAATGAAACATTTGCTAAGTACATCAAAGGTTGTGCCATGTGTTCAACAAGCAAGCCAAACAACAAAAAGTTAGGTTTGTATATGCCACTTCCAGTTCCTTCTCGGCGATGGGAAAGTATATCAATGGATTTTGTAGGAGGGCTTCCAATGTCTAGAAAAGTGCATGATTATTTGTATGTTGTGGTTGATAGATTTAGCAAAATTTGTATTCTTGTTCTATGTAAAAAGCAAGTAACAACTGAACAAACTGCACAAATGTTCTTTCAAAATGTGTGGGGTTCATTTTGGGTTGCCTACTTCTATAATCTCAGGTCAGGACTCTCGTTTTTTGGGAGAGTTTTCGTCCACTTTGTGGGGACTCATGGACACTAAGTTGAAAAAAAGCAAAACTTATTATCCACAAACCGATGGCCAAACAGAGGTGGTGAACAGAACAGTGGTACATCTTCTCAGAGGTTATTGCTACAAACATCCTAAGTTGTGGGATGAATCCTTACATTATGTCCAACATGATTACAACTGGGCCTTACACTCTTCTACTAGCAGATCTCCTTTTGAAACATGTTATGGGTACTTGCCAAAATCACCAATGGACTTTATGTTTGGTGAAGAAGCTAAGGAGGATGGACATGCCGACAACACAATCAAGTTCATTCAAAGAATCCAGTAGATTCATGAAGCAGTGCAGGATCAATTGGAGAAAAGTCGGGCCAAATACAAAATGCATCATGACAAGCATTGGACGGATCATCACTTCCAGATTGGTGATCAAGTATGGTTATACATCAACAAAGAAAGAATGAAAGGTGAAGGTAAAAAGTTGAAACCTATAAGGTATGGTCCTTTTAAAATTGTTGAAAAGATTGGGCACAATGCATTCCGGTTAAATTTGCCTCCATACATGCATATATATTCAGTTGTAAATGTTGATAAGTTGAAGTTGTATGAACCTCCAATGATCATGGATCAAGAGGAAACTGCTCAAATTCCAACAATAGATGATTTTGCACCTGAATGTATGACTGAGTTACAGGAAGATACCATCTTGGATAGGACGGTCCGCACTTCTAAGCAAGGAGATGTAGAGTATCTTTGAGTGGGATTCAAAGGCATGAATCCAAGCAAAGCAAGGTGGATGGAGATCAGAAGGGTGAGGGAACACTACCCTCACCTCATATTTGCTTAAAACTGAACTTTTGGTGGTCCAAAAGCTTCCAGTGGAGAGGAATGATCTAGGAGGATCCTCAAAATGCTCAAAATTTATCAGTCTTAGATACTCATGAAACCAACATCAAGTTGAAGAGCTCGTCGTGCTGATTCTGGTGGTATGTTTGGTTCTAAAAATGGCCTCCGTATGAGGGAGAAAAGGCGTTATGAAGTTTGGTCCAAACATGCAAAAAAATGGGCCAGAGTAGGACAAGTGGCAACACCAGAGCAGGAGAAGTGGCAGCAGGTCAGAAGGGCATGTGGCAGTAGGTCAAACTCACAACTCAAACTACCAAGCCTTGGGTCAAACCTGCAACCACTGGGCCGACAACCCGAAACCTTACCAACTAGCCATGACATAACTTAATATATCATGGGAGCAAAACTATATTTAAACTTTGTTTTATTTACATGGTGGGGGAAGGGTTGGCGGAGCCCGCCATATCCAGCGGCCAGCCAAACCCTTAGTTTGTTTAAACGCCAATGCCAAATGTGTTAACGCCATTCTAAACTCGATGCGGAGCAACCATAATACAACGACTATATACCAAAGTTTAACATATATATGTTACCTCGAATCCCGTGTGGAAGTTTTAATACATATCACTGAAGTCTATTGTTCTACGAGTTATATACCATATGTTATATATGGCATGTGGAGATTCATTTGTATATTCGCCGATATTGTTATACTATATTAAAACTTTGGTGATAGACCATATATCATATATATGGCACGGTATGTTAATAAACCAATAGTCAAAACTATGTTAATACATGTTGTTGCAATCAAATCTCGGGAGATCCGCGGGTTTGACCCCGGGACCTGCCTGTGGGGTTATAAAAAGATTCTACCAATGCGCCTTTGGCATGGGAGATGTAAAGTGGAGCTTAGATTATTGTTTTGACATTGCCTGTAAATGCCTTTTAAGGCATATCTTGGCCAATATTGGGCCTTTTTGTAATATAAAAGTTGCGTTGGAACGCTGAGGTCGAAGCCTATTAGTCCAGGAGGAACGAATTCCATCATCAAAGTTGCTGTGTTTGCTTCTTATTTCTGTTGTTCATGGTTGATTTCAGATTTCAAGTTTTTAAGTTTAAGGCACATAAAAATCCATTTTCCTTATTAAATCACTTAAAAAGCAACCTTATTTAATATTTGGTGAAATTGTGCAAATAGTCAATTCTGCTATTTTTGGATTAGTCTCCCAACAACAGGCTATGTTGGGTAGTCCCTATGTGTTAATTTTAGATAACAATGTTATGTTCTATGCTTGAGAGAAATTTACTTCAATTTTCTTATTAGCCCAATATCAATTTCCAGGTTAGCAATCACATTAACATGATAGCAAAATGCAGATAGAACATAAACAACAACAGTGGAAGACAAGCCAAGACAAGAGGACACAAGATATGGTGCTAGCTAGGGACAAACCCCAGCGTGGGGAAACCATTTGATCAATTCTTTTTATTATTTTTCAAAAGTTCAGTAGAGAGAAAGAGTACAATATGTAATATTCACTTGCCCAATCAAAGTGAAATTTGTCCAATCAACTAGAAGTCAACATTGGTCAACAGGCCAGATTTTGACCTCCAAAACAATTCGGTCAAACTTAGTCAACTCAGCCTCCAACAACAAATCAAATCAACCCAAAAATAGTTTAACAATACTTAGTCAAACTTGGTCAACGCTGCAGTCAAACCCTTCTGCAGTCAACATTGGTCAAACAATACAGTCTGCCTCGATTTCTATGCCCAAAAATGTGTCCTGCCCAAACACAAATTTCCCTCACAAAACGCAGTCAAACAGGTCAACGCTACTTGTCAAAACATTGGTCAAACTTCCCTAAAATTCGGTCAACGCAGAAAACTGTCTTCTTCTTCGCACGTGTGGATAGAGGCTCTCCTAAAATCCGTACCCAATCATGTGAGGAGAGAGAGAGATGTTTGAGAAGTGTGTGATGTCCAAATGAGGCAAATGCACCTTCTATATGCAAACGTTGAGGGTGAATAGACGTGACTATTGGGCTTCTAAGCCTACATTAGTTGCTGGCCGACCTTGACAATTTGTCCATAAACAAAATAAATTCATAATACCATTTGTACATGTCAGAATGAGATGCTATTTAGATCAATCCTGCACCTCTTGAAGAGAGGAATCCGATAAAAATATCCATTGCATCATATGAGCTGTCGAAGGTGGAGTTTGGCCCTAATTGCCAAATTTAACACTCCCTCTCGACTAGGAAGAACTCCACCTACCAAACCATCTGACAATCAGTACAATCCTTGTCATTCCTGCTTTGCTCTGCGGAACCATGAAGAAATAATGAAGAAGAAATGGTCGAGAATGTATCATACCATTCTCCACTGACCTGAAGTCAGTCTCCAATAATCAAGTGTATCACACTACTCTCCACTGATCCAAAGTCAGTCTTCATTGATCCCAGATCAATTTCAAACATCCTAACATAGGGAGTACAGTAGTACACGATGCATCCATTGGTAGTACTATGGTTCCCTATCCTAATTTCCCTACTCAATGACCAGATGAGAGGTACTTCCCATGAGTCCTAGACTGCATGGGTAGGATGTACTAACAGGAGAATGTGAACCACTCATCTTGCTCATATGCCATAGGTGAACCACTCATCCTATGCATATCTCAACATGGGGTATCACAGGGGAAGGTGAACCACTCGCCTTGTACATTGCGCACCACTAAGGGAAGGGGAACCACTCACCCTATGGTCGCTCATCTCTCAAAGAAGTACCCCAAGCCCCCCAGAGTTCCCAGAGGTCAACATCCATCTCATATGGGACCCTCATAAGAGGGTCTCTCCATGACTCCAAGTCGTTTACGGAAGGTTAAGAATTTGACCTACCCCAGGGGCTTTGTGAGAATATCTGACTTGATCATCAATCCGAATATGACAGAGCCTTATTGCTCCCCATTGTACCACATCCCGAATAAAGTGGTACCTCATATCAATAACTTGGAGCAGTCATGAAACACGAGATTCTCAGAAAGACGAATCCCACTTTGATTGTCACAATAGATCACGATGGAGCACATGTCCAAATAGCTCACTAAAGAGCTTCCTCAACCAAATAACTTCACAGTAGGTCATACTAGCAGCAATGTATTCAGCCTCAGCGGTGCTGAAAGCAACTGACTTTTGCTTCCTGCTCATCCAGGATATCGAATCAGGACCTAGAGAGAAGCAACATCCAGATGTGCTTTTACGATCCACTACACTGACAGCCCAATCAACATCATAATAACCATGAAGCCTTACATTCCCGGTAGTGTATCTCAGTCCATAGGTGATTGTGCCTCGGAGATATCTCAAGAGATTCTTGGCAGCGATCCAGTGTATGTGATGAGGCTCGACCATAAACTGACTCAATGTGTTCACTGCAAAACATATGTCCGGACAGGAGTTCCCTAAGAACATCAGGGCCCCCACGAGTTGGCGATACTCAGAAGGATTTCCCAAATCGGGCCCAACAACACTTCCGCATAACTTCTTGAAGTTAAGTTCCACCAGAGTAGTCACGCACTTGCAGTCGACCATCCCAAATCTTTCAAGTAGCTTCACGATGTATTTTCCTTGAGAAAGGAAAATGTCACCTGGATTTTGCCAAACCTCAAACCCTAGGAAGTAATGCATCAATCCTAGGTCCTTCATCTCGAATTCAGAAGCCAACTCCCTCTTACATTGATGAATAAGATGGTGTGCACCAGTTAGAAAGAGATCGTCCACATAAAATAGAGGTTTGGATCAGCTTCACTTCTCGTAAATCCCAACTTCATTAGATAGATGTCGATCCTCTCATACCAGGCTCGGGGAGCTTGCTTCAATCCATAGAGGGCTTTCTTCAACTTGCATACATGTGTCTGACGATCTTGAACTTCGAACCCCTCGGGTTGTTCTACATAGACTTCCTCCTTAATCGAACCGTGTAAGAAGGCGGTCTCGACATCCATCTGATGTAGATTCCATCCTTGTGAGGTAGCAAGGGCTATAATCAAATGAATGGTGGTATATCAGGCAATAGGTGCAAATATCTCATCATAGTCCACACCTTCCTTTTGAGAGAAGCCTTGAGCAACAAATCTAGCATTGAACTTTTCAGCACTTCCATAAGCTCCATGCTTGATCTTGTAGAGCCATTTCGAGGTGACAAAAGATTTGTCCTTGGGTCTAGGGATCGCATCCCAGACATCATTCTTCATAATCAACTCATACTCTTCGTTCATAGCATCCTTCCAAACTTGGTGCTTTACAACTTCTTCAAATGTGCAAGGCTCAAATTGAACAATGGTTCTCATTGCAGTTAAGTACCCTTGGTAACTGTTCGGCTTCTTACTTCACGAAATGTCCCCCTAGGTGCAACATGTCTCTCGGCATCTTCAGAATTTCCCTAAGCCATGAAGGTCTCTTTTTTGAGGAGGAGGGCTCATGAGGGGGTGGATCAATTGGATCCATTGGTCCTTCAACATTGGGCATCGGCTCATCCTGCGGTTCTCCCTGCTTTCCTAAATCTGCTTCTTTGTCCTTCCTTGGAATAGGAAGCTTACTAATCTTCCCAAGGGAAACATCCTCATCGAAGGTGACATCATGACTTATCTCCACTTCTCTTTGACCAGGCACATAGATTCTATATGCCTCAGAAGTTTTATTGTAGCCCACAAATGTTCCTTTCTTCCTAGAAGCATCCAATTTGCTTCCCTTTTCTTTGGCACATGAAAATATACGGGCCTACCAAAAATTCTAAAGTAAGAAACATCAGGTTTCTTACCAGTGAAAACTTGTTTGGGAGTTTTGGAGTCCAACACTTGATGTTAATTTTAGGTATGTTCTATGCTAGAGCAATTTATTTAAATTTTCACAGTTAGCAATCACATCAGAATTAAGATAAATTGCAGATAGAACACAAATATAAATCACAAAAAACAAGCCAAGACAAGAGGACACAAGATGTGGCACGAGCCAGGGACAAACCCCACAATCTGTGGGGAAACCCTTTGATCAAATCTTCTTTTATCTTCAAAGTTCAGCAAAGAAAGAAAGAGAGAGAGATAGTACATTTACAACATAAGTCAATACTTTGACTTGTCTAGATCTGAGCATAGATTATCTCCTATAACGATGATATCAGTTGAAGACATTTTGCTTTAACTGATACCTATCATCGTGCTGTATCTGGTCCTCTAGTTGCACCACTGCATACTGCACCATGCTGCACTAATCATGATTATCATCATGCTGCCCATGTCCATGATCTTATCCATCATAATGCTGCTCAAACTAATGTGCATCATCATCATGCTACTGCCCCTACTAATGTATTATTGTACTGCCCATCATGCTACTGCCTCTGCTTATGTATCATTGTATTGCTCATGCACATGATCTCGTAGCGCTGCCCATCATGTTGCTGCCTCTGCCTATGTATCATTGTACTGCCCATGCACATGATCTCATAGTGCTACCCATCATGCCGCTGCCTCTGCCTTCTCGTTGCTTCACATGCTGCAACAATTTGCTTCTGTTAATATCAACCTTAGCTGCTTGATTTGGTTTGTAGCCTAGTAAAGCAGCTAGGCTATAGTTCCACGCAATCCCATTACACACAACGTATTGGTATTCTTCAGCTATAGGTTCCCTTTCATTATAGCGTGTCTCTATGACTTGTGCATAAGAGTCTCCATGAACTGCGTATGAGTGACTAGAGTCTCTATACCTTGATCTACTCCACACGGTAGCCTGATCTACACTGCCAGATCTGCATACATCACAACGACTATCCTTCATGACTGCAGGTGTTCCTTTTATTAATCAGCGTAGATATGTTTCTCATGCCCAACGTATATATGTTAAGTGTCTCCAGTCATAGAGCGTTGACTGTCTTATGAATGCTGCTCATGTATATTCTTATTATATATATACACATATTGTAATACCAGGACAATGTTTACCTCTTCACTGCGGCTATAACCATGACTGTGCTTCATTGCCGCTATAACCATGATTGTGTTTACATTTTATGACAGTGTGTAACTTAACTGTTTCATTGCGGTGCGAGTTATATATATATGCCATGACTGCGTGTAGAGCATAGGGTTTCCAGCGTATAGGAATAACGTAATATGTCCACCGTATCACATCTTTTATCAACTGCATATATGAACCATATCACATCTGTGTGAACTATGTATAAGAAAGATTAGGGCCTGCGTGCCTGCGTATGTACGTGGATCATCCTCATTGCCTGCGTGGATCTACTAACACATAGATTAGGGCCTGCGTGCCTGCGTTTTGGACATTTACATGGATCATCCTTATTGCCGGCGTGGATATGCCTTCATCTGTTGTGTGGATGTCTGTGTGGATCTACGTCTTCATTACAACGTAATTTAGTAGGACTTCTTTCAATTGCGGCTTCACCATTACTGCGGCTACCCTTCATGTTACTGTGGCCACCTTTTGTGACTTGTATGGACAACGTATTAGTATATTAGGTCAGCGTAACCTATAGCGTATCTCCTCCTCTAAAAAGCCAAGACGTGGAGAGGAGATCACTTGAAGTGAGTTGCCAAATGACTTTAGATCCTCTTCTAATTAGACTAACATGTAGATGATGAATAGACATGACGTTTGGGCTTCTTGAGTCTACGTAAGAGCTGGTCGGCTAGATAATAAAGCCATAATCTAAATAAATTCATATCTCCATAAATACATATCAGAATCGGATGACCTTTGGATCAATCCTACACCTCTCGACGAGAGGGGTCCAATAAAAATATCAGCTACCATAAATAAGCTGACCCACATGGAGTTTGGCCCTAGTTGCCAATTTAACACTCCCTCTCAATAGGGAGAACTCCATTCGATGATCCATATGTCCGACTATACTATCTCTGATATCAGTGCCCTGCACTGCTCTGCTCAGCTCTGCTGGCTTTGCTAGCTCTGCTCTGCTCTGCTCTACTCTGCTGAACTATGAAGAAGAAGAATTGATCGAGAATGCCTCATACCATTGTCCACTGACCTGAAGTCAGTCTCAGAGTGCGTACCACTGGTCCCAAACTAGTCTCAACCGACCCGAAGTCAGCTTCATAGTAAGTACCACTCCTACCACTGGTCCCAGACCAGTATCGTAGTCTCAGAGAGTGTACCATTGGTCCCAGACCAGTCTCAATCGACCCAAAGTCAGCATCATAGTATGTAGCACTCTCACTGGTCCTAGACCAGTCTCGCAATCTCAGAGAGTGTACCATCGGTCCCAGACGAGTCTCAACCGACCCGAAGTTAGCGTCATAGTATGTACTACTCTCACTGGTCCCAGACCAGTCTCGCAGTCTCAGAGTGTACCACTGGTCCCAGACCGGTCTCAACCGACCTGAAGTTAGCGTCATAGTATGTACCACTCTCATTAGTCCCAGACCAGTATTGCACTGACACGAAGTCAGTGTCAGAGTATGTACCACTGGCTCAGACCAATCTCAACCGACCCGAAGTCAGTGTCATAGTATGGTACAACTCCTACCATTGGTCCCAGACCAGTATCATTGATCCCAGATCAATGCAAGTCATCCTAGCGTAGGGAGTGCGGTAGATACAATGATGCATCCATCGGTACTACTGTGGTCCCTAACTTCATTTCCCTGCTCATTGATCAGATGAAAGGTACTTCCCATGAGTCCCAGACTGCATGGGTAGGATGCCTTGACATGAGAACTAATCAATCCTGTCCTCACAGGAGAATACATCAATCCTACTACAATCGCCACGGGGAACACATCAATCCAAGCCGCCATGGAGAACACATCAGTCCAGGCCTCACAGGAGAACACATCAATCTTGCTACAATCGCCATGACGAACACATCAATCCAGGTCTCCATGGAGAACACATCAATCCAGGCCTCACAGGAGAACACATAAATCTTGTTACAATCGCCATGGAGAACACATCAATCCAGGCCTCACAAAAGAACACATCAATCCTGCTACAATCGCCATGGAGAACACATCAATCCAGGCCTCACAGGAGAACACATCATCCTGCTACACAGGAGAGCGAATCATCCTATTCCACAAGAGAGCGAATCATCTTGTCCCATAAGAGAGCGAATCATCTTGGTCCAGTGCGCACCACCAGGAGAGGGTGAGTCACCCTGTGGTCATATGTTGCTCCAGTAAGAACCGCAAGCCCTTAGAGCTCTAGAGCTCAATGTATGCAACATGTAGGACCCTTGTACAAGGGTTTCTTGACGACTCCAAGTCATTCGGGAAAATCACAATTTTGATCTTTCCCCGGGGCTCTGACCTGTACATCATCTCAGTGCGATGGAGCCTCCTTGCTCATCGACTTACAATATCCCAGATGATGTCTATCTGCTGGAGCAATCGACGAATACAGGATTCCTCAATAATCGAATTCCACCTCTGGTTGTTACAGAGAATCACAGTGGAATGTGATCAAACAACTCACTGAAGAGCTTCCCCAACCAGGCAGCTTCATACCAAATCATACTCGTAGATATGTATCCGGTCTCGGCAGTGCTTATGGCAACCGACTTCTGCTTCCTGCTCATCCAGAATCCAAAGAGAAACAACACTAAGAAGTGCTCCAGTGATCCTCCACACTGCCTGCCCAATCAACATTCGAATAATCATGCAGTTTCAAATGTCAGGCAGTGTATCTCAATCCATGAGAGATTGTGTCTTGAAGACATCTTAGAAGATTCTTGGCATAATCCAGTGAGGCTCATCCAAATATGAGCTCCTCGTGCTAACTGCAAAACATATGTCTGGACGGAAGTTCACCAGGAACTTTCCCAGGTTTGGTCCAACATCACTATCGGATAACTTCCTCAAGGTAGTCACAGGCTTGCAGTTTATCATTCGACATACAGAATCCAACTCCCTCTGTCTTCTACAAATGAGAGGGTCTACACTTTATCAGACATAGGTGTCGGTATGAGAGGTCTGTCATCCACAACCTTTAGATGGTTTGGATCGATTTCACTCCTAGTGAATCTCAACTTCATCAGATAGTTGTTGATTCTCTCATACTATGCCCGGGGTGATTTGCTTCAAGCCATAGAGGGCTTTCTTCCACCTATCTACATGAGATTCCCGTTCAAAACTCCATGGGTTGTTTCGAACTTGTGGGCCTGCTACTTGAAGGGAATGGTCCCCTTGTAAGATTTTCCTTCGATATATCTCAAACATGTAGTTTCATGCTCTTTTTGAATTCAGGCTTCCCTGTCACCACCTGACTCACAGACCTCTGGTGCTATGTGTCAATGGACATGGTCCTACTCGTGGACTTCCTGTAACTTAATACAACCCTGAACTCAAAAGCATCTTTAGAAAATTCTATTTTCAAACATGACCCTTTCCATTGACGAATACGACCATAAAACCTTTGACTTCCATTCACTTTTCGGGATAGGTGGCATTGGCTCCAAGTGTAATCCCATGATTGTTTCCATCTCTACCAAATTAGAGAGTGCAACCTTCTATCTGATGAAGTGTCTTGAAGCACTACAATCAATATGCCAGATTCCCAAAGAATCTAAAGGAGAGGGCCAATACAAGATAACACTTATTTATCAGAAACAATATTTGATTCTTCTTACCTGGGGTTCCTTGCTTCCTTGAAGAGTTGACCGTGTCTTTGATGACCTGCATCTCTGTCATTCAGACACTCCTTCGCATAAGGGCCGAACTCATAACCAAGACATCTACCTTTCTTTCCACCCTTAGATCCAAACTTCCCAATGAAGTGATCTTGGGTATGCCATCAGAAGTTCTGTTGCGCCATTCTGATAATATGCTCTGCTTCGACTTCACCCTAAGTGAATTGTGAAGAACCCATTGATCCTTTTGTCTTGTCCCAACTGTCTTTAGTGATTGCTCTTTCACTCTTGCTTGGGCATTGTCTTCACCTCAGCTTTGATACCATGTTAATTTTAGGTATGTTCTATGCTAGAGAAATTTATTTAAATTTTCACAGTTAGCAATCACATTAGCATAAAGATAAACTGCAGATAGAACACAAATATAAATCGCAGAAGACAAGCAAAGACAAGAGGACACAAGATGTGGCGCGAGCCAGGGACAAACCCCACAATCCGTGGGGAAACCCTTTGATCAAATCTTCTTTTATCTTCAAAGTTCATCAGAGAAAGAGACAGAGAGAGATAGTACATTTACAACAGAAGTCAATACTTTGACTTGTCTAGATCTGAGCATAGATCATCTCCTATAACGATGAGATCAGTTGAAGACATTCTGCTTCATCTGATACCTATCATCGTGCTGTATGATGTATCTGGTCCTCTAGTTGCACCACTGCATATTGCACCATGCTGCACTAATCATGATTATCATCATGCTGCCCATGTCCATGATCTTGTCCATCATAATGCTGCTCAAACTAATGTGCATCATCATCATGCTACTGCCCCTGCTAATGTATCATTGTACTGCCCATGCACATGATCTCATAGTGCTGCCCATCATGCTGCTCCCTCTGCCTTCTCGTTGCTTCACATGCTGCAACAATTTGCTTCTGTTGATATCAGCCTTAGCTATGGCTTGCAGCCTAGCAAAGCAGTTAGGCTATAGTTCCACGCAATCCCATTAAATACAGCGTATTGGTATTCTTCAGCTATAGGTTCCCTTTCATTATAACATGTCTCTATGACCTGTGCATAAGAGTCTCCATGAACTGCGTATGAGTGATTGTAGTCTCTATACCCTGATCTACTCCACACGGTAGCCTGATCTACACTGCCAGATCCGCATACATCACAACAACTATCCTTGATGACTGCAGTTGTTCCTTTTATAGATATGTTTCTCATGCCCAACGTATATATGTTAAGTGTCTCCAATCGTAGAGCGTTGTCTGTCTTATGAATGCTGTGCATGTATATTCTTATTATATATATACACATATTGTAATACCAGGACAACGTTTACCTCTTCACTGCGGCTATAACCATGATTGTGTTTACATTATATGACAGCATGTAACTTAACTGTTTCATTGCGGTGCGAGTTATATATATATATATATATATATATATATATGCCATGCCTGCGTGTAGAGCATAGGGTTTCCAGCATATATGAATAGTGTAATATGTCCATCGTATCACATCTTTTATCAACTGCATATATGAACCATATCACATCCAGCATGAACTATGTATAAGAAAGATTAGGGCCTACGTGCCTGCGTATGTACGTGGATCATCCTCATTGCCTGCGTGGATCTAATAACATGTAGATTAGGGCCTGCATGCTTGCATTCTGGACATTTATGTGGATCATCCTTATTGTCGCATGGATATGCCTTCATTTGCTGCGTGGATCTAGGTCTTCATGACAACGTAATTTAGTAGGGCTTCTTTCAACTGCGGCTTCACCATTACTGCGGCTACCCTTCATGTTACTGTGGCCACCTTTTGTGACTTGTATGGACAACATATTAGTATATTAGGCCAGCGTAACCTATAGTGTATATCCTTCTCTAAAAACGCAAGACGTGGAGAGGAGATCACTTGAAGTGAGTTGCCAAATGACTTCAAATCCTCTTCTATTTATACTAACGTGTAGATGATGAATAGACACAACGATTGGGCTTCTTGAGCCTACGTAAGAGCTGGTCGGCTAGATAATAAAACCATAATCTAAATAAATTCATATCTCCATAAATACATATCGGAATCGGATGATCTTTGGATCAATCCTACACCTCTCGACAAGAGGGATCCAATAAAAATATCAGTTGCCATAAATAAGCTGACCCACATGGAGTTTGGCCCTAGTTTCCAATTTAACACTTGATGAGGGCATCTATTTTGACCATACACGACAATGTTTGCAGCTTCGGCCCATAAGAACTTCAGAAGACTTTGATCATGAAGCATGGCACAAGTGGCTTCTATGATAGAACGATTCTTCCTTTCAAAAACACCATTTTGCTGAGGAGTGTATGCGGCATTAGTCTGCCTCTTAATGCTAGCTTCTCTACAATTGTTATTAATCTCATTTGATTCATATTTAGTTCCATTATCGATCCTCAATATTTTGATCTTCTTCTTGGTTTGATTTTCGACCAAAGCTTTGAAAGAACGAAATCATGAGAATACTTTGTCCTTCTTCTTCAAGAAATATATCCAAGTTTTGTGAGAGAAATCATCCATAAAGATAGCATAATATAAATATCCTCCCAAAGAGTTTGCGGGCATCATACCAGATAGATCAGAATGAACCAATTACAATATGTCGTTAGTCTTGTTATCACTTGAGGGGAATGTTCCCCTTGTATTCTATCCTTCGGCACACCCCTGACAAACACCTTCATGTTCTACTTTAAATTCGGGCATACTTGTCACCATCTTCCTTACATCAGGTAGAGCCTTATAATGTATATGAGCAAACCTCCGGTGCCATAATTCAGATTGAAGTGATATGTCGCAAGACATAGCTCCCAATGGGCTTCCTCCAAGTTGATATAGGCTATCTACCCTGAATCCAAGTGTAAATGCATCTTTGAAATTTTTATTCCACACACGTACCTTTCCATCGATGAATGCCACCTTGAATCCTTTGTCCTCTATTGCCGAGATAGATACCAAGTTCTTCTTTAGATCAGGTACATATAGTACTTCTTGTAGATGAATGGTGTTACTTTGATTCAATTGAAGAGTAACATTCTCAACTCCCTTCACGGGATAGGGATAGGTGGCATTGTCTCCAAGGATAATTTTCAAATTTGTATTATTTTCAATTAGATTTGAAAGAGCTTCCTTATACCTAGTGAGGTGCCTTGAGGCACCATTATCGATCAACCAATTTCCCAAGGTGTCCGGAGGAGAGGCAGTAGAGAGGGCAGATATAAGATACAATTCTTTTTGCTTGTTATCAACAACATTAGACTCATCATACCTGGAGTTTCTTGATTTTTTGGGAGGGTGACCATTTCCATGTTGTTTAGCGGGAGTATTCCTTTTTCCTCGGTTGTTGAATCTGCCATTCCTTTGATTGTTGTTGCCCCTGAAATTGTTGTTGTTGTGGTTGTCATCATCATGAGGTGTATCCCTTCTATTAGGATACTTCCTAGTATAGTGGCAAAACTTGTTGCAAATGAAGCATCTTCCTTTCCTTCATTCTTGAAATCTGTTCTTCCTTGACATTGCTTCTTTGAACCTGCATTGTTCTTTTCTTTAGCATGAGTGGAGAATGCAAGAGGATCGTTCCTATTTGAAGGCATATCTAGTTCCATCATCCTTGTCTCTTCTTGAGAACATCTAGTTAGCAATTCTTCAAAACTTGGAATCTTGTCGTTGTTAAGAATAGTAGTGTTGAACATGTGCCATTCACAAGGGAATCCTCCAAGGGCAATGAGAGTGAGCTCCCTATCAGCAATAGATTCTCCAATCAAAAGAAGATCATTTTTGATCTTGGTAATCCTCGTGAAGTAGGATTGAATATCTTCACCTCTTCCCTTCTTTATGTCCTTTAGCTGGTTTTTGAGAAAGAGAACTTGGTTTGCATTGCTAGCTTTGAACATGCCAACCAACTTGTCATATATCTCCTTTGTTTTGTTCAAATTAGAGACGTAAGCAACTAAATGCTTATGAATAGAATCCCTGATGATCTTCTTTGCTTTGACTTCACCCTTCTTGTACTTTGTCTTAGCAGCAACCAGTGCATTAGAAGGAGGTTAAAAATCTTTCCCTGCACATAGTCCATAACATCTTGCTCTTCTAAAGTCAAATCAAGAGACATCTTCCATGCATGATAATTAGACTTATCATGAAGCTTGTCATCTGATTTAAATTAGGATGTGGAGGCCATTGACTCTTGTCCTTGCCCAACAAATCTCAGTGATGCTCTTTTCACTCTTGATTGGGTTTTGTCTTCACCTCACTTCTGATACCATGTTAATTTTATATAACAATGGTGTGTTCTATGCTTGAGAGAAATTTACTTCAATTTTCTTATTAGCCCGATATCAATTTCTAGATTAGTAATCACATTAACATGATAGTAAAATGCAGATATAACATAAACAATAACAGTAGAAGACAAGCCAAGACAAGAGGACATAAGATATGGCGCTAGCTAGGGACAAACCCTAATGTGGGGAAACCCTTTGATTAATTCTTCTTATTATTCTTCAAAAGTTCAGCAGAGAGAAAGACTACAATATGTAATATTCACTTGCCCATTCAAAGTGAAATCTGTCTAGTCAAACAACAACCACAGAAAGCCTTAACTAGAAAGTCAACGATGGTCAACAGGGCATATTTTGACTTCTAAAACAGCTCGATCAAACTTAGTCAACTCGGCCTCCAACGACAAATCAAATCAGCCCCAAAACAATCCTAAAATACTCAGTCAAACTTGGTCAACGCTGCAGTCACCCTTCTACAGTCAACGTTGGTCAAACAGTATGGTCTGCCTCAATTTCTATGCCCAGAAATGCGGCCTGCCCAAACATAAATTTCCCTCACAAACACGCAGTCAAACAGGTCAACACTACTGGTCAAAATGCTGGTCAAACTTCCCTGAAATTGGGTCAAAGCAGAAAACTGTCTTCTTCTTCTTTGCATGTGTGGAGAGAGGCTGTGCTGAAATCTATACCCAATCATGTGAGGAGAGAGAGATGTGTGAGAAGTGAGTGATTTCCAAATGAGGCAAAGGCACCTTCTATTTATATGCAAACGTTGAGGATGAATATATGTGACTGTTGGGCTTTTGAGCCTACATTAGTTTGCTGGCTGACCTTGACCTTTTGTCCATAAAAAATCTAAATTCATAATTCCATTTGTACATGTCATAATGAGATGATTTTTAAATCAATCCCACACCTCTCGGAGAGAGGAATCCAATAAAAATATCAGCTGCATCATATGAGCTGTCCAAGGTGGAGTTTGGCCCTAGTTGCCAAATTTAACACTATGGAATGAGGTGAAGGATAACAAGTTGGAAACCAACTTGTTTGGGAGACACAGATGAGTGGCCTAGTTACTTGGTTAAATTTAGTAAGATTAATGATTAGATTAGATTTTAAGTATGAGACCAGTGCCTTAATGGAGTCACAATTATTGCCTATGGTAATTTGAAACCAAGTGACCAGATAGACACCCGCTGCTTGAATGATTAACTATTCTATATGATGTGCAAGTCCTAGGATCTATGTGAGATGCAATGATCTTGGTTTATTTTAATTATATGCCTAGTCTAAGTATGACCTTCCCTTAACTATTTTGAAGCTGGGCTCCAAGGTAGGTTGTGGGAAGGAGGCCAACAGGAAGCAGGCTAGGGCCTGATTAACGATACCTTTTGTTGTGCTCCTATCACCCGATGCCTTAGGCGCTGCAGAGACTGTGGCTCTGACGACTGCAAGGTCACCGTGTTAACTACCGAAGAGTTGCCAAGCCCCTCAAGCTAGGTGAGAAGGGTTGTCCTAGATTTTTATCAGCGTAGCTTATGCTAGGAGGTAAATTTTAATGCAAGCTAGATCTAGGATGCTTATGCAAGAGATTATGAGTGAGATTATCTTGAATTAAGATTGTTTATGTTACTTAAGTACTTAGTACGAATTAGCTTATAGCGAGAGTACTTGACAATGATGAGATGACAATCTTGAACAAGATAAATTGCTCTAGAGACACCAGTGCAAAACTTCAAGAAATTCTCACAAGATGTAAAATGCCAATTTTTCAACAATGTTCGATACCACAATAAGATAAACTAATCACCATTCAAGATAGCCAAATGAAAACTTAGATGCCAAGATTTAGAGTGATTACCAAAGACAAAGATACCAATTAGATTCCAATTATCACAACATTAGATTTAGGGCTTAAATGTATGAGTGTTTTAGGTGCCAAATTCCAGAAATTTTACAAACTTAGAGTAAACCACACAAGTGTTAGATCTCAACAGTTAAATCAATAGTAGTACTTCAGCAAATTTCAGCGCTTATTAAGGTTATGACAATAGTAGAAAAAACACTCTAAATTATAAAATTTGCCCAACATATGAAGTACAAAACTTTCCAATGACCAACAAAAGTAAATTTATGTGTCTAGCTTACTTTATGAAGATGTATTCAGTAATATTTCAGCCTGTAATAAGTTATTACAACAGTAAATTCACCCACAGATTAGCAAGCTAGAGATATCAGAAACAAGGCCCAGTATTCTAAAAAATAGTAAAATTCACCCGACTTGAAAAAAAAATTTCAATTTTTAGGGTTTTTGGAGTGATTCAAAAAATTTCAGATCTGATCTATTTACTACGATAGTGTATAATTGACAGATTAGCAAGCTAATGCTGTTAAAATCAATGCCAAAATTGCCTAGAAATTCACTGGGGATGTCACAGCGGCTTTGAGGGTTTTATTATTATTCAGGAGAAATATCTGAATACAAATCTAGAATGCTCATCTAGTAATCCTTTACAGAGAAAATATTGGCGAAAAATCTGAGTGAGTTTTACCTCACTTCACCTGACAGAATTCCGGCTGATTCGGCACAAGACTGGGTAACCCCGACTATTTCTGCGCAGGCCCTACGTCAGCGTTCCAGGCTTTGCGTCAGCTCCTCTACCCTTTGCGTCAGCTGCTCTGCCCTCTACGTCAGCTATCCTGACAGTTCCCCACAGTTCTGACAGTTCGCGGCAGTTTCGGCTGTTCTAGCAGCGCTGGATTCTGCATGATCGACAACTTTTCTGTGTCATCTCTCTCAGCTATTGTGCTGCCTTTGCATTAGCTCTCTTGGCAGTTCCAACAGTGCCTGATAGTTTTGACAGTTCCCAGCAGTTTCGATAGTTCCCGATAGTTTCGGCTGTTCCGACAAACTTGGATTTTGCGTAACAGACAACTTTTTTGGGTCAACTCTCCCGGTTACTGCGTTTTCTCTTTGCAAGCTCTCTCCGCCTCTCTGTTCAGTATTTTCCGGAAAGTCCTCCCGGATTCTCTTTGCCTCTCAACTGCAAGATCTTCCTAATTGATTTTGCTCTTGAGAACTTCTCACCTTAGAAAATCGATTTCCTCAATCTCTGTGTGTGTGTTTCCAAATGAACCCCAAACCTCCATTTTATACTTTTCCTGTTGAGTCTTCAATGACCGAGATTAAGTCTCTAATCAACGACTAAAATTAAAACATTACTTGATCTGCCTTCTAGATGATTCTCACCCATATTTTGATTAATACCTATTAATATTTTAATTTTCCTAAGTTTAGACTTAGGAACCCCATTAAAAATATTAATTATTTTAATAAAATACAGTCTGGGTGGAATTTCACCAAACGATTTCTGGGTTCTTTAGAGCTCATGCATCTTAGCCTCTCCACCAATTTTGAAGGCTAGAGCACTTCCGATGCTACCAAAAAATAACGCTGCCAACTCTGCACTGAGTCACCTACTCCGTTGTCAACATTGCTCTGCGCTCCTTAACATATGACTTCTACTAGTCTGCAACTGTCACTCTAATACTGACTGCATCAACTGCCACTGATCCATCTTGCTACTGAATATTGTGGGCCCCCATATCCAGGTAATGATCCATGAGGTGGACTCCTCAAGGACCCTGCCCACTCTCTACAACTCTGGGATTATAACTCCATGCCACCCCACCTCACTCCTGGAGGTATAGTTGCAAACAATGCGAAAATTTGATTTACTCATACTGTTCCAGGCCCGACCCATGGTTTGGATAAAAGGAGAGGGTGGGTAACACCTTGTGGACCCAATGGACAAATGTGGGTCTGTTACCGCTCAAACTAGCTAGGGTCCTAGAGGGGCACTTGTTATGTGAAGAGCAACAATGAAGCTAAAGCCCACTATCACCATAGCTTAAGCTTCCTACTCTTTATGGACTTTTATCGATCACTTATGAAGGATAGACTAAATATGATGGATATGAAGTGATTTCTATGACCCTTTCTTAGAAGAGACTCAAGATTGGGACTTGCTTGCTTCTTAAGCAAGGTGCAAGGTTCTCTAGGATAGGGGAATAGGGATTTAAGGGATTGGCTTAGGGAATGCAACTTGGAAAGGAGCTTCCTAATCCCTAAAATCCTTGTGGAACTTGGCTTCCCAAGTGGTTTTTGAAGAGTTGACTATGATAAGAGATGGGATCACACGGGACCCAGTTTAGGTCAAAAGGGGGGGTTTTAGCAACCAAAGATGAGCTTGACCTAAACAAGGAAGAAAAGGGGATCAAAGAAAGAATTTTTGATTAAAGGTGACACCATGATCCCTATGAGGTAGTAGCCTAGGGGAACCTAGAGAAAAAATCGGTCTTAAGGCTAGGGCTTGGGATATCTCACAATCCCATCGTCGAAATTTCCTCAAATTTGGAGGAGACTTAGGAGGCACACCAACACAGGAGAGGCCAAGAGATCAATGTTTTTCTATGGGTAGTTTGTTGGGAAAGTGATTCCCTAGGAGGCCTAACGTGGCTAGACCTAGACAAAAGAAGGAAAGGTGGAGAAAAATGTTTTTTAAAGTGATCACCTTATGGTAGACCAGTGCCTAATCCTTTGGAGAGATTGGAGTCGAGAAGAATAATGAGAATGGACCTCTTTTCTAGGTCAAGGAGGCTTCAAGGACTACGCTTAGCATTAGGACAAAAGAGAGTGACCTTAAAGTTTTATATTTCATTTTACAAGATGAGATGGCTTATCAAGATGAATTTAACAATAGAATTATCCCTAGGAAAATTCGTTCAACATACATGGCCCATACATAGAGAGATGTTATCTAGAAACAATAATTCCACAATTTTGCAATAATGCATGCAACAATTAGCCTAGATGTTACCCACCATTTTGTGGGTGATATCCCTAAGAGAAAAAAATTCTGCAAGATGGTCCTTAGCCGACAACCAACAACCCCTTGTAGCCACCAACTAGCTCGTTGTGCCATTTCTCTGCCACCCGAGCCAGCCATGTGATCCCTCACCCATCTGTCATGATAGTCTGTTTGAATGATCCGAATTGGATCCTAAAACTCTCTAAGTTTTCATGACTGTTTCAATTATGCTAAAAGATTCAAGTCCTAGAAAAGATCGAAGCTATCAGAAGGAATCCTCATAACAATTGCAGTTGTGGCCAGAGCGGAGCAACGAGGACACTGGGTTGAGCGCGCAGACTGTTGGCCCATGGTAAAGCGCAATGGCACGAAACTGGCAAAACTGGAGGCTAGATCAAGTAACAGAGGTGGATTCTGATATCGCTAATCACAGGGCGTCCCCCTCAGTGAAGGAAAGCCCCGGAATGCTCGGACCCGAAAACGCTGTAAAACTCGAAAAAGTAATTGTTTCGGTTCTGTAGCACGGATTCCCCAAAACTGGCAGGATATCGGAAAGCTTCGAGGCGGTAAGTAGTTTTGACTGAATCTCGCCCGATGCCACACATCGAATGACACGTGTCTGACGGAAGAGAGAAAACCACCCGCATCGGACGGGTAAACGTCATGTGACTTGTCCGCCCGATATGAAGGACGACCGTAGGATCTGGGGGGTCCAGATCGACGACAGAGATACGTCCCGATGACTGATCAGATTTGATAGGTCAAAAAGCAAGATGACATGGATTTGACGTTTGACGTGGATGATGAGTTGGAAAATGATTCGTGTTCGCTGGCGATCTTGAAGCAAATAGATTTAACGGCCATTCGAGTATGATTCAGGGAATCTGACACCCAGTTCATTAGCAAATAGTTGGCCACCTCCTTGCAAGGCGTTACCCAGTGATGATGACGCAGAGCAGAGGAATTCGAACGAATAGAGGAAAGGAAACCAGAAGGTCGGGAAGCGGAAACGAGCAGTGGAAGAGTAGACTGGCTTTAAAGCCATGCATTGACATAAGTGGAAAAACAGAGAGGCAGACAGTGAAGAGACGTAGAAATCCACCAGCAGAGAACAGAGAGTAGAAGCCGAGCTGACCTGAAGGTAGCATCGAGCTAGACAGAGCCAGAGAGAGTCAAAGAGTTTGTGTACTCCATTGAAGGCTTGAGAGGTTCAAGCAAGCTCCTCGACATAGGCCTGTCATACTACTGTGACCCTCAGAGGTCGAGTTCAGTAAGGAGAGTCTATGCACTCCATTCGTACTGACTTCATTCTGTTAGTGAGACTCGAATCGAGCTCACTGTTGTAAAACTCTGCTTGAAAACATAATAGAGAGGTCACCACTAAAAGGTTGGACTAGGAGACGTAGCCCAGGAGCATAGGGTGAACTCCTTATTAAACTTGTTTTGTTTACATGTTTGATTGTTATGTTTTCTCTGATTGCCTTAGTGTCTATGTATTCTAGCAATCTTATCGATTCGTTGCATAAGTAACATAGGCACCTCCATGCACATGAGTCTGTAATACCTTTCATTCTTTATCTTAGATAAATTCCAGATCATTGAAGGTGGTCCTCTCGAACCTAAAGGTATGCCTTGTCATTTGGTAATTGAGTATTGTAGTTTGCTTATCATGGATATTTATGGACATGGATTAATGGGGGGATTTGGCAGAAAGAGTGGGTAGGTCTGTGTTCTTGTCCTCTAGACCTCCCTTTGATGTTAACCTTGGACTTTAGTCCCGTGGGATCTCTTTCACTGACCTTTAGGCTGTAGGGATGGTACTACATGGGAAACCTTGATTTTGGTTGTGTGGTCCTACTCCCTCATCCACACATATCACTCCCCTTCCGCTCATTATAACTCTATCCATCATTCCTCCCATCTAGGTACACATTCCTCCACTGGGAGCACATAAGGTTAGTCTTCCCCCTCCCCTTGCCCGCACCTTGGGTCGAGCCTGGAATGATGCCCCAGAGGTCGATGTAGCTGAAAAGAAAAGTAAAAGCATAATTGGCCAAGTTCAACAGGAAAATGTACCATAAAATGCAAAAGATGGTTGGGACAAACACATTTAGCACGTGGGAAAAATCAAATATATGAGCTCTACCCCATTATCATGGCCATCACACTGGTTTCTATAGGCTTAAGATGAGCCTCCTTTATCATTTAGGAACCAATGATTGTCCCAACCCCTGGTGGGCAATGTGTTGCCCTACCTTAAAGGGGGTATCCATTGTTATACCTTACACATCATGCTCTTATCCCTTGAGCCCCGAGCAGTTAATGAAAGAAAAATCATAAAAGGAAAAAGGCTTATAAAGAAGGGTGGAAAAACCAAGGCATGAGCACCTCATGTACCACAATTGCTCCCTCATATACATTATATACCCAAGGGTGGGCTTCCCTTTATTAGCTATCCTTATATCCCAACATGTGGTCCAGGGCTGCCCCTTTCACTCCTTACTCCATTCATCTCTTTATCACATGCCACCACCCTTTGAAAGATGTACCTGGGACATGCTATCCCCTTTAAAGTTAGAAACCACCTAATAGGGTACCTGGTTAACCCGATTTGGAGCTTGGAGACATTAGCACATGCCAAAGCCCACTATGGAAGGGAATGCCATTATGAAGTGCCCACCTGTTGTCCATGGTTTTTAAGCTCTTTAACTCAATTTCCTTAAATTACTTCTTGTATTAGAAGGCTAGGGGATGCATTGGATCTTATGCAGGATTGTAGATGGTCCCCATTTTGGGTTTGGTCTGCCTATATGGGGTCCTAACCCTCCAAAGAGCCACATTGGCACATGTAGGGTGTGTGTAGAGAGCCATGGGCCTTCACAGCAGTAGAAAACACTCCATGGATCCCCAGAGATGTCTAGAGATTGCTTGAGATTCACTTATTGGACAAGGAAGATGCACCTGGTTCACCATGCCCAGCCGACCCCATAGTTGTACCATGCACTTAGCAGATGAACCAAGACTTGTATGTTAACGTGGCATCACTTACACCATCATTTGAGCCCATCGTTTGCAGGCATCTTCGATCTACTTGAAGACCCATGTGGTTACTTGTGTGCCCTCACACCCATTGGGAGCACCACAGATTTATTATGTGGAGAACAAGGGGCCAACCCCTTGTCCATTACTTTTGGGAGTCCTATTCATCATCATGGCACTTATGGACTTCATCAAGCTTCTTAGAAGGCCCAATGACATGTATTATTGGTCATTTGACCTCTTAAGAGGCTTATTCTTATGTTTATGAGCTAGTTTGGTGGACTTGTCACCAAAAGTTAGTTATTTTGCACATTATTTTATCCTAGGGGTTAATGTAGGCCTAAATAACTAAATCGAACTCATTAGAGGTGTATAAATACAAGTGATGGGAGTTCATTTATCATCATCACTTGGTTTTGGACTTGTATCTCTTTAGAGATTTTCACTATTCCTTATTGGTGGATGAAATTTTGGAGCATGGAATGAATTTTGATGTTTGAATTATCTATTATTGTCTTGGAGCTTCTTGATTGGCAATTTGTTGATGGTTGGATATATTCTCTCACATGTAAGTACAAATTTAATGCTATTCTTTCTTTTACTTTGTCACATGCATTGATAATGGGATTTTCGCTATACTAGGGCTAATTTTTGCATGCATTATTGCAAAATTGTGGAATTATTGTTTCTAGATAGCATTTCTCTATGTATGGGCCATGTATGTTGAACGAATTTTCCTAGGGATAATTCATATGGTTGAATTCATCTTGATAAGCCATCTCATCTTGCAAAACGAAGTATAAAGCTTTAAGGTCACTCTCTTTTTCCCTAATGCTAAGCGAAGTAGTCCTTGAAGCCTCTTTGACCTAGAAAAGAGGTCCATTCTCATTATTCTTCTCGACTCCAATCTCCCCAAAGGATTAGGAATTGGTCTACCATAAGGTGATCACTTTAAAAACCATTTTTCTTCACCTTTTCTTCTTTATTCTAGGTCTAGCCACATTGGGCATCCTAGGGCATCATTTTCCCGACAAACTACCCATAGAGAAACTTCAATCTCTTGGGAATTTCTATGCTAGTGTGTCTCCTAGGTCTCCTCCAAAGTTGAAGGAATTCTGACAATGGGATTGTGAGATATCCCAAGCCCTAGCCTTGAGACCGATTTTTTTCTGTAGGTTTCCCTAGGTTAGTACCTCATAGGGATCATTTTAGCATCTCTAAGTGAAGATCCTTTCTTTGATCCCCTTCGCTTCCTTGTTTAGGTCAAGCTCATCATTGGTTGCTAAACTCCCTCCTCTTAACCTAACCTGCGTCCACTTGGTCCTGTGTGATCCCATATCTTATCAAAGTCAACTCTTAAAAAAACCAGTTGGGAAACCGAGTTCCACTAGGATTTTAGGGTTTAGGAAGCTCCATTGCAAGTCACATTCCCTAAGCCAATCCCTCAAATCCTTTTTCCCCTATCCTAGAGAACCTTGCACCTTGCTTAAGAAGAAAACAAGTCCCACTCTTGAGTTTCTTCTAGGAAAGGGTCATCGAGAATCGAGATCACTTCACATCCATCTTAGTCGATATATCCTTCATAAGTGATTCTCTATATATCGGGTCTCCTCCCATCGATGAAAGACCGTAAAGAGTAGGAAGCTTTAGTTGTGGTGATAGTGGGCTTTAGCTTCATTGTTGCTCTTGAGTCTTGACCTAGCAAGTGTCCCTCTAAGACCCCTGCTAGTTTCAACGGTAATAGGAGCCAAATGGGAAAATGTTAAAAAGGGTTTGTAAAGAGTGGAGGGAAGTGAGATATATGGTGTTGAGAATCAGGACCATGGAACCAAAATCAGGGTTTCCCATGTAGTGCCACTCCTAAAGCTAATAACTCATAGAGGAGATCCCACGGGACTAGGATCCAAGATTAACCCCCAAGATGAGGTAAGGGAACAAGAGTACAAGTCAAAGCCTGTTCTTTCTGCCAAATCCCTTCACTAATCCATGCCCAAATGTGCTCAAGAAAAGCAAGCATAAATAACCAATTACATAATGAAAAATTATACCTTCGGGGTTGGAAGGCTCACCTTCAAACATACGATCATGATAGATGCGTGAGGGCACACAATGGTTGGCTCAAGTGGTAAATAATGGTAGCACATCAAGCTATCAGGTGCCTGCAAGGGGCTGCTCGCTGAAAACAAATCTAGGAGAAATTTCTCCTATAGGGTTCACCCGCTAGTGGTGGGTAACAATACGTAAAGTCAATGCAGATATAGATTTGACCCATTTTCTTTCTTGTGACTACTTGATTAGAAATCCAAGTAGTGTGTCTAGTAGGGGCAATGATTCTTGCATCGAGCATCTTTTCGAGTTCTTACTTAACTAGAGGTGCTAATTTGGGATTATCTATCTCAGCTTTTGCCTAAATGGCTTAGCACCTTCAGTTAGAGGGATGGTATGTTGAATAACATCATCCTTGTATGCCTTGATGTCTCATAAGACCATGCAAAGACATTGCTAAACTCCGTCAACAAACCCTTTATCTTACTCTTCTCTTCAATGGTGATGTTACTTCCATCTTTAATCATATTTGGATCAGCCTCTATTCCTATGTTAATCTCTTTATACTCCTCATGGCTGACTATATCCATTTATCCTTTGAAAGCATCATCTCGACTAAAAGGTGCTTCCAAAGGAACTAAACTCGAAGGAATCTTGTTATAGGGTAGTTGTTCAATCAAATATTCATCCCTTAGATCCGATTCATTCCTCCAAATTCCTCTGTACCATTGAGAAACTTCACAATTTGGTCATCATCGTCAAATAATTGCCAATTTTATATGTTATCTGTAATGGAGGGTCTATGGGTCTATATTCATGGGATGATTCACTTGGACTAGTTTGCCCCCAATTGACTTAGCATATGTACACGGTGTGGCAACTAATTCAAGGCCCATATGAGGTTTGACTTGTTCATTGGGACATGGGAGGGCTAGCACCATCTTTAGGGCCCTCAACGTTGGAGCAGAGACAAAGATTCAACCACATGAAGACCCATGAGATCCAGTTTGTGCCCCAAAACACATTTGGGGGTCCAAGGATGATTTGCAGCAAGGAAGAGGGCCCAATCCCGCCATCATGATTTTAGAGGTCCTCTACACTTCATTTGGCACAAGAAGGCCTCAATGCATGCCCTCTAGAGGCCTACACATGCATGACGTCAACATTTCGACCCTCTTTTAGAGATATATTTTCATTTGCACATCGGTTACTAGGTTGGCCTATGACCTAGAGGCTTTTCTTGTCCGTCATTTTATGATTTTAGGGGTTTGTAGGCAAAATAGGTTATGTTAGACCTCTTATACACTAGAGAGATGTCATTTCATCTTTTATCATCATCACACTTGGGATTTCGGCCTCCTTAGAGAGACTCACACTTGTTCTTTTCTTGGATTCTTAGATGATTGGATGCATTTTGATATTTGTAGCTGATTTTTGGACATATTTTGGATCTATTCTTGGCATAATGGATAGATTTTCTTGCTAAATTGTATTGTAAGTGCTATATTTTTGAAGATATTTCTTTCTCATGTCAATTGTATGGAATGAGTTTCTAATCTATGCTAAATTGTGCCCTAATTGTTGATAAGTATCTATTGAATGCTAGTTAGAAGAAAATTGCATGCATTTTTCATTCATGACATTGTAAGAAGTATCCTAGTGGTGAAAGTCTTTGAAAATCTTCCCATAATTCCCGTTATTCCTTGAGTGGGTAAATGCTTGGAAATTGAGCTAGGGCATCAATTTTCAGCCTCCTTAAGAGCAAGATTAAGCAATCTTTGACATCCATGACTCCATAAACCCAAGGGACAAGGCACAAGTCCAAGTCTTTGGTGATCAACCTTAAATTTTCTCCATAATTTCCTCTTCTCAAATTCGATCCTTTTAAGGCTAGGGCAAAAATCTAGTGCTTGGAGCGAAATTTTAGGGAGAAGGATTTTTGGTGATTTGAGAGCCTAAACATCAAGAGATAGGTCTAGGTTACCTAACCTATCAATTTAGTGGGCATCCATTCAAATTTCATCCAAAAAGTCTCTTGCCCTAGGTGTTGTTGTAAGAGGGAAACCCTAGTTTCTTCTCTATCAACTTGAGGACTTTCTTGAGGGTTTCATGAACCTTGGATTAGGTAAATATCATTGTAAGAAACCTTTTCCCTTGGGCCTTGACCTTGTGGATACCTATTCCCATTGAAAACTTCAAAACCCTAGGTCTTGAGCCTTCTTTTTTAGGGCTTTTCTTTGAGAAAGATTTGCTTCTTTGAAGCCTTGTACCTTTATTGTGCCTCTCTTTGAATGGATTTTAGTAGGGTCACTTTGTACCTTATTATTAGCATATCGATTTCAAGTGATTCCTCCTTAACGAGACTCTTCCCATCGGTGAAAATCTGTAAAGAGCAGGGGGTTTTGGCTGAGGTGACATTGGGCCTTTACCCCATTGTTGTCCCATTGTCTAGTTTATACGTTGTAGGGTTTCCCTCTTCAAGGCTTGTTAGATTTTGCGGCAACAGGGCCATTGGCCTCTTTTACAGGGGACATGATGAGGGCATGTGTCCGACACATTTGGCATGTGTCCTATTCATAGGACATGTGCACTCACATATTTGTGTCTGACACATAGGATATCAGACATGACCCCTATTTGGACTTGTGTTGTTACTTAGGTGCTGAGCTATCCAGTTTAGAGCCTGAACCAACAAGTTCAAAGACAAAATTGGTCTTTGGCTGGTTTAGAGACTAGCTCAGAATGTTATTCCAAAGACCGGCCAGTTTGGTTTGGATTGGCCCATTTTGACTACACTGGTTGGGATAGCCATCTTCTGGACCTGTAGAGTTCAACATAAGTTTGTCTATATATTTGGATAGCATATATACCTTGTAAAGTGTGCTACATGAATGCCAATAGTGTGGATGTTTGCATCCCAATAATATCTTATCCATCAACAAAATTGTCAGTTGTGTTTGTTTCCAACCCAAGATGTCCCACAATCATTCACTGTTTCTACATTTAAAATCATTAGATAAAATGACATCCACCTAGAGTGCACCACCATTATGCATGGAGTGAATTGTAAAGGCATTGAGACAAGCATACAAGTGTTTTAGTAGTAAAGACTGAGAACTATTTTAAATATGTTTGTTTCATTTGAATTTTTTTCTTTATCGTCACTTTTGATTGCAATTTGATTGTACTCCATCCCAGCCATTAGTTTTCCTATGATCCTATTTGTTGGGAATCACGATTGCCATTAAACCAAAACCCGTAGGTATTAGTCAACGATCACATCACCAGAAATAAGGATCCACGAGAGGCAGTTAGTCTATGTTGTGAAACACATAGGGAGTACTGGTTTATCCAATGTCCAACAATCTCCCCCCTAGCGCGAGATGGATGTGTATTGAACTTGTGACCTATGCTCTGATACCACTTGTTGGGAATCACGATTGTCATTAGACCAAAACCTGCAGGTGTTGGTCAATGATTACATTGCCAAAGATAAGGATCCATGAGAGGCGGCCGGGTGTGTATCGAACTTGTGACCTATGCTCTAATACCACTTGTTGGAATCATGATTGTCGTTACACCAAAACCTGCAGGTGTTAGTAAATGTACACATCACTAGAGTTAACAAATCCACGAGAGGTGGTTAGTCCATGCCGTGACACGACTCAAGGAGCGCTTGTTTATCCAATGTCCAACACTATTTTTGTTTTCTGCCTTAGCACATAGCCTGCATTTCTGTGCAAGACTAGATTGACAACGCAATCTTTGGATGCAAAAGCAGTTTGATACCTGACAGAATTGAAGATTGTATAGGAAAAATGACTCGAAAAGTTTTGAGTTTTCACCAACCCTTAAATCTTAAATTTCAGTTCTCTTTCGTTCTTGCTTCTGACTTTCTTTTCTTCCAACTATCCAGTATGAAAATAATGCAACTATTAATTTGTGTTTGCCTGTGAAATAGTTTTTTTTGTTTTTACTTTATAAAATGATTTTTGTCATGTTTATTTTTTTAATTTAGCTTTTATGGTCTAGAAGTAGTGGATATTCACTTTCATGTTGAGTATTCTTCTGTAGTTAGTTGTGATGGAGCTAGTTTGTATTCTCAGAAGGAATTTTGATGTGCTTCAAACTTGTTCCCAGAAAAAATGATTTTGTCACAGTTTTTTATTTTGCTCCATGGTTGCTAACTTGCCAGTAGTAGAGGATATTCACTTTCATGTCCAGTTGCTTGTATAGCCAGTTGTGATGGACCTAGTTGGTATTCTGAGAAAGAACTTTAATGTGCTTCATACTTGTTCCAATAACATATGCATGCATGAGAATGTGGGTAGTTATATAAGTTGTGAATTTGTAGTCGCATGTTTGTTAGCGCTTAAATCTAGCATTCTTTGAAAGGATATACTCATATTCAGTAATGTATGGTTAATAGATCTATTGGGATGCAGGTTCGATTTACCTTTACTAAGTATGGTCCACGGTTCCACATGCCACCTCCATACTCAATTGTAATTCAGGCATGTTTTCTTACCTGCAGTTTTACTTTGGAACTTAGAAAAGGTAGATACTTTTCTTCATGGTTTACATCAAATTGATCATTAAGACTTGGAAGATCCGTTTTTATGGGATGTTGAGATTGTCAACAGTCTTTTTGCAATGTGGTGCAGGAGTCTGAGAGGGGCTCATGGCACATACCCATAGTGGGTGGAGATGACATCGAGATCTCAAGGAAGTGGCTCTGTATTACAAGGTCTGAAAAATTTCAATCCCAGAAGCAGAATAATCAGGCATCCCAGAACAGAATTCCAGAGGATTCTCAATTCTCAAAACTTGAAGATACCCATGAAATGATTTATCAATCAAAAGTGCCTGATGATGAAATTAAGTTTTCAACAGATGACAGTACCAGTAAAGAGACCATATTTTCAGACTCATTTACAGAAGCTGCTTCAGTTACAACACGAGGGAAAATGCCAAAACATAGTTCATTTTCAAGTCCATATGGAAGTAAGAAAAATAGGAAAGAACACAGTGTGCTGTCACCACCAACCTTACCTACAGCGACAGAAACACGGCAGAAAATTGAAGCTGCTGAAAAGCATAGAGCCTTTATGATTGATTTTCAAATTTGATGGGGGAGAAATAAATACATTGCATGAAAGTATATTGAATTCTTAATTTTCAGGACTAGTTTTGAGTACTCAGACGCTGCTGTGCACAGGACTGATTTTGATTTTGAGCTGACGAAGCTCAGGGATCAAACATAACTCCATACTTATTAGGCACTATGCTTTGCAAGGCCTATGTTCCCACTCTGCTTTGCAAGGCCTGCACTGCCCAAGGGAAATGCCATGGCCAACCTTGGCTAATCAAGGAATTCATTTCCTCTGAACTTCAGATTCATTTTTATGGAGCAGATGCTTGAGGCGTTTGTGGCCACTTTTAAAGTAGACCCTCACCGACAACATTCTCAGTGTATATCATTTATATTGAATGCTTGGCATCATACTTGGTAACATTTTATCTTCTGTCAAGGATATGTATAATGAGCAGACGACAGTGTCTCATGCTACGGCATACCTATAACCTGGCATTTATATCTTAAAAATAATGAGCATTTGAGAGAAATTTACCTGGGAAGATTTTCAGTATACTGAGGCTGTTGTCTTAGTAATACCTAAGATCTTTGTAATGAATAAGTGATCCTACACAACACAAGAAAACCCATGCATTTAATGTTTTGGGTTCCTGCATTGAAGGATGGATGGAATATATTGCACAGAACAAATAAATTTTCAACATTTTACATCATCACTTGTTTTATACTTCTTACTGCAAAATCTAACACCCTAGTGCAAAGCCTCACTAAGCAACCTAGATTGAGTGCAACAATGGGAGAGTTACCACTATCACTTCAACAACTACTACCCTTGTTTTTGTGGTTGGATACGATCCCCACAAGGGAGACTTCTTTAGTAGATCATAGGGATCAAGTAACCCAATAAGACTTAGTCTAAATACCCCCAAGGTTCTTCAACAAGATTAAACCAAGTATGCAACAATTACGGTTTAGGTGATCTAAGGTATAATTTCAAGAAAGTGAGTTCAAAGGTTCCTATAGAGGTTCCAATATGTTCCCAAACACATGCAATCAAGAAATTATATTTGTTGTAATAAACTCGGGTTTCAACCAACGATTTACAACATGTAAATATTTTATAACATCAACTCAAATAAAGCCTCGAAATCTATAATAAACAAGTGAAAATTAGGGCTAATTAATGAGTAAACAAGAGAATAAATTATAAAAAAATTTCATAGTGGAAAAACGTACAACAACATAATAAAACCCTAGATGTCAACCTTAATTTATGGTTGAAAATGCATATAAAATGATATTTTTATTTTTCCAAATAAATGCATATAAATCCTAACCCTAGAGAAAAATTATCCAAGGTAAATAGTGTTGAAAATAAATGATTTTTCTATAACCTAACCCTAATTTACCCCCAAAAAAACATAAAATAAATATATTTAGGGTTTTTGAAGGATTGGCACAACAAATGTGCCTTTCTCAACAAGGGCTAATGAAGTTTAGCAATAAAAATATTTAGGAAAAGAAGAAATGGATGTGGATTCAAAGTAATTGAGGAAACAAACTTATGTTCCTCAATTCTTTAACCTAAGTGTGCTTCTATCTTTTTTGGAGATTGAAAGGGAGGTAGCTAAACCCGGGTCACCTCAAGAGAAAAATGATGAAAATCTTGTACAAGGATATTTTGGAGCCACACAATAAAATTTGGTGAAAATTTCATTAAACCCTAACTCATCAACAAGAACGAGATGGAAGATAACTTACTTTAAAAGATCACATATCATCAAAGAATTACCAATATGTAGGTTTTAACCCCATACAGAAATTACTTGCATACGAATTCTAAAACACAAAAAATAAACAATGCAAGAGTATAACACATAAAACACATACACAGAGATTTTCCTCTGGATCCCAAAATTGGGACTACCAGCTTGATTTTTCATTATGTTCCTTTCAATGTTACAATACATATATATACATGGTGAAGCTTCCAATACCATGGACTGAAAACCATTGCGCCCAAAACCATGTGCGAAAACGATGCACAAAACCATAGGTAGGTTCACCCCACCTAATATAGGGTCCAAATTTTTTTTCGCCGGGACATTGCCCTGGACCCCATAGAAGGGGGCTACCCGCCCTCCCTATGACCCCCCTGCTGCACAATCAACGCAGCGAAGGGCGGGCTCCACCCCCCTCTAACGCCCGATTAACTAGGGCGACTAGTTGTGGAAAGAATATAACACAACCCAACACAAATAATCATCTAAGAGAGAGAACCATGCATGAAAAATTCTCTAAGAGAGATTCACTACACTAGTGGTCCATAACACATGAGATAATAGACAATATACTAGAGTGAGTTATCTCCAAGTGTGACAATGAATGAATTAAAGGAATCGACCTCCTATTTATACAAGCCTAGGTAGGTAAATTTCCTCTAACTTGGTTTTAAGAAGCCCTAAAATACAAGTGATCCATGATACAAGTGACTAAGTCATTACACTGACCCTAAAAATGGCCAAAATTACATTATAACAAGAAATTATGTCTCAAAATAGCCCATGTGTGAGTAAAACATCCTTCAAGGGCGGTGTCCTCCTTCAAAAGGTATATTTCTCCATGAAAGGTGCAACAAATGGCTCTAAGGGGTGTATCTCATCCCAAAAATCACGTGTCCTCATCAATGAATGCCTAATCATCAAGCAAAGTTCCCTCAACCAAATGTCATCCATAAATGTGCCCACATCATACTCCCAAGCATCAAGAAGGGGACATCACAATGCTAGGGCATGATGTCATCATGGAGAAAAGTGTACCCACTGTTGAAAAATGTATAACTAGGTTCAGTCTTCATAAATATGAAATGTACTTTTGATTCTTGTATTTTGTAAAATGAAAGAAAAACTATTATTATTATTATTTTTGGAGCATGGGTTTCATGCTCAAGGTCTTTTATTTTATAGGTCAAGCACCCATTAAGTGCTTCTAGGGTTTGTCCTAGGTCCAAAAGTCAAAAGAGTCATTGTCATAAGTTGAAGACCCCATTGGGCACATTATAATGTGTAAAGACAATTATTTTTGTAATTGAAAGTGTCAAAATACCCTTAAAGACCAATTTGGCTTGACAACTGAGAAGCTAGTCTATTTTGAGGAGCCATGTCCACCTTAAGAAGCCTATAAAGGAGGGAAATTGACATCCTTGAGGCACAATCACTTCACATCTCATTCAAGTGAAGGAGGAACAGAAAAAGGCTAGCGAAAAAGGAAGAGGATGAAGGAAGAAGTTTTTGGGCTAATTCTATCCCACATGTGTGAAGAAGGAAGGCTAGGGTTTGCTGCTTCAAGGTCAAAATTCTCTTTTCGCTGAATAAGGATCAAAGTTGCTGGAAGAAGGGCCTACTACCTTCTAGCCCGAGACAAGGAAGCAAAGCAAGCGAAGTTGCTAGGAGGCCTTGGAAGGCTAAATTTCGCTCACACGTGGGGATGCAGTAACAGTTGTTGGGGGCCGAAAATTTCAGACCTAGAGTAGAGGCCGAAATTCTGACGTTGGGGGTCAATGTTGTGCTACTGGAAGAGATTTGATTGGGTTTGACTTGGACAAAGAAAGCATATCATCAGGAGAGGTCAGACTTGGTCTTGGCCTAGAGGTCTTGGAATTCGTCATTTGAAGAATCTATAAGAAGAGGAGATTTACGGGTTTGCCTCTCAAGTGGAAAGGTTTTGGCCGTGGCTTGCAACCTATATCCTGTGTACTATTGTTCTTCTTGTTTTTGGTAGCCATTTGATCATAAATGAGCATAATAATAAGAGAAGAAGCTAATAAGTAAGAAAAAATAAAAATATATCACAAGCAGTTATCATAGAAAGAGAAATCATTCTAACTATTGCCGTCTAGATTTTTCAACATGGTATTAGAGCTAAGGTTGGCTAAGGGCATAATGAAGATCTCTACTACATTGTAGAAGCTCCTAAAGAAGTGTACAAAGGTGGCAATTCAACTCAATAAGGGCATCAAGGAAGTATGGGATCTCCTATTTTATTATAGGAAGAAAGTGACCAAGACATCTACAAAGGATGAAGGACTACTCTTAGCACTCACTGGCGCATTTCAAGATGAGAATATTTGGGTGATCGATAGTGGAGCATCAAAAGATATGACTGGTCAACACAAGCAATTAAAAACATTATCAAAAGGAAAGTCCTCTTACTCTGTAGAGCTTGGTGACAAAAAAGGCTACCCTGTGAGAGGAATTAGATCAACTTCACTTGAGCTGGAGAATGGAGAAAACATTCATCTCAACAATATCTTATTTGTTCTAGGTTTGCACAAGAATTTACTTTCCATTTCATGTCTAGAAGACAAGGGTGATAGATTACTTTCATTGATGGAAAGGTTGTTGTATGGGGTAAAAGCTCAGGCATAGTAGATGCAAGAATGATTGGGATCCATGAAGGAAGACTTTACAGATTGTTAACTCCCCTCTCTTAGGCTTTGGTTCACAATGAAGTTAGTCCATGTGAACTTTGGCATAATTTTTTTTGTCATCTTCACTACAAAATCTTACCAACCCTAAATTCAATAGTGAATGGCATCTCTTAACTAAAATAAGATCATGAAGGAGTATGCAAGGGATGTGCATTGGGTAAGAACACCAAGAGACCATTTGGAAGCATTGCTTCAAGGTCAAAATAAGTCTAAGATCTTATTCATTTCGATGTCTGTGGTCCTATGAATCCAAATTCACTTGGAGGTTATCTATATTATGTCACATTCATAAATGACCATTCAAGGAAAACTTAGGTTTACTTAATGAAATCCAAGGATGAAATATTTATCAAATTTCAAGAATTCAAAGCTGAAGTAGAGGACCTTACAGAAAGGAGAATCAAGATATTAAGATCTGATAATCGTGGAAAATACACATCCAAGGAAAATATAGCCTTTTGTAAGGAGTTTGGGATTAAGAGGGAGCTGATAGTCACATATAATCCCCAACAAATGGAGGTGCAAAACGAAAAAATCAGCCCATTGAATAAAGTGTAAAAGCTATGCTACATGATCGAGATTTGCCGAAATTTCTGTGGGGTGAAGCTACAAAGACAACTGTATACATACAAAATCAAAGTCCCCACAGGTCACTAGATAACATGACTCTTGAAGAAGCATTCATTGGGAAGAAACCAAGCGTAGATCATCTACGAATTTTTTGTTGTCTTACCTATATTTATATACCAAAGGACAAGAGAAAGAAGTTGGATCCATCGGGCCGAAGGGAACATTTGTTGGCTACAATAATTCTTCCAAGGCCTATAGGATCTATATAAAATGACACATAATAGAAGTCAACCGAGATGTGATATTTGACAAAAACATTGCATTCAAGAAATCAAAGGATCTCCCTATGGACTCTGATGATGAAGAACTTCCAGTATTTGAAGAGGAAGTTACTTGGGAGGAAGAGGAATCAAATCATGAAGATGAAGGTCCCATTGAACCTATACAACTTGCGGTAATCCCTGAGACTAGAAAGAGACTGAACTGGTTGAAATCTACTCTATTAGATACAAAAGGTCATGAAGCAACTAAAGGCACATTTAGAGAAAGCAAGATGCCCAAGAGATATTCAGGGTATGCAACACACATGACAAAGTTAATAGAAGAAAAACCATCCAATTTTGAAGAAGTTGTCAATCATTAAGAATGGAAAGATGCCATGAATGAAGAATATTAATCGATAATAAAGAATGGAGTATGTGAGATCGTACCTAGGCTTGAAGACAAGTCTCTGGTGACTTCCAAGTGACTTTACAAGATTAAACATGTGGCAGATGGAAGTATTGACAAGCATAAGACAAGATTTGTGGCTAGGGGATTCTCTCAACAAGAAGGCATCGATTATGAAGAGACGTTTGCTCCAACAACAAGGTATACAACTATACACTCACTAGTCTCTTTGGCAACATCAATGAGATGGAATATACATCAAATGGATGTCAAGACTGCATTTTTGAATGACACAATTGATGAAGAAGTCTATATAAAGCAATCCTTGGGATTTGAAGTCAAAGATAGAAAGGCTTATGTTTGCAGGTTGAAGAAGGCATTATAAGGTCTTAAGCAAGCACCAAGGGCATGGTATGCTAGGATGGATGCATACCTACAAAGATTGGGTTTCAAAAAGAATTCTACTGATCCATATATCTATATCAAGGGTGTGAATGATGAGCCTGTAATCATTCTTTTATATGTGGATGATCTTCTCTTGATAGGTTTAGAAGGTTGAATCCAAGATTGCAAGAAGTAGCTAGCGACAAAATTCGATATGAAGGATCTTAGGTTGATGCACTACTATTTGGGATAAGAAGTCTGGCAGGGACCTGATGAGATCTATCCACGTCAAGGGAAGTATTTTATCGAGATGTTGAAGAGGTTTGACACGATGGATTGTGATGGAAAGAGAAATTTGGGGTGTAATCAAAATCCCTTTCCCTTAACAAATCAATCTTGAGGCCTGTGGGTTATGGCCCACCAAGCCTAGTGGAAGCGTTTTGAGGCTATAAGCCTTTAAACCATGGACCATACAAGAATTGGAGGCACCACACTATCGGTCTTTATTATCATCAGGAGCTTAAGTTATGCATTTAGGCCTTAAAAACCTGCGGCCATACAATTATCGAAACACAGGAAATACATGAGAAAAACCATGAAAACCCACTACGAACCCATGGGTTGGACTTCAAATATTATAAGTCCGCATCTATCTCTCCATCGGGTCCGTCTTCCGCTTGCCGCAACGCTATTCCGATGCCGACACCTCCGATCACTGACGCCTCCGATCCAATAGAGCTTTGATCGTCGATCGGCTTATCGGCGTATCGCCATTTCACAGACCACCGTTCCTTGACCTTCCCGATATGCGATTGCCGATCGCATCTCCGCCATTGATCCTCTTTCGATCCAACTGTCCTTGTTTCATCAGTGGTTGCTCATTGACACTCCTTGAAGTTTGAGGCTCAAACCTTTGGAAACGATTTTCGCCGATGCGATAACTCTGTTTCCGTAGACTTGATCCCATCCGTTGATGACAAAGATCCAACGGATCCTGTGCATCAACACTTCATCCCTTTGCTCCTACTAATGGATCTTTGTGTTAAAAACATGGATCTCATCTGATTTGATGGAATCTCTGTGCTTTAATACAGGATCTGCCACAATCTGGAAACACTCCGTTTAAGCATACAATATAACAATTATATATATATATATATATATATCTTTGGATCGCCATCGATCCTGTCCGGGATCGATGGTCGATCAACACACTTACGACACGAGACTTCAAGCCATCACACACATATATACATAACAGAACAGAAAAGACTTAATACACAGATCTGCGCAAATCCACAAAAATTACACTTTTATATTATATACAACGTGATTACAAGATCTAAGTCATTTCACCCTTAGAACGAGTTCCTTCTCAACTACATCTTGACTACTATTGGCTTCCACACATTCTATCTGTCTCGCTCTATCTCTACTACTTTGAACATGCAGGTTCAACACACATCTTTATATATATATATATAAGGAACATTTGATCGGATCACTAGAAGGATCCGATCATATCCTCTCCTTGATCTCCTCTAACAACTCACTCCATGATGCATGCATGGTAGATACAATAAATATATATATCTAAAGGAACACTGGATCGGATCATTGGGAAGGATCCGATCATATCCCTTCCTCAAATCTCTCACTAATTCACATACATATGTGGCAGTATTACATTTTATAAAGTCTTCAAGACTTATCCATTCCATCTTTAAATCTGTTTTAAAACATATTTTTCCCTGTTTTGCTCCCCCGGTCCATGTCCTTTTCTTTTTTTGCTTTGGATTCCTCCCTTTGACTAAGGGTGCTGGATGCTCCTGCATCAGACTCCCGAGGCACAAAAATTTATGACCTCCTGGTCATATGCTTCTCCTTGTCTTTAGCAATTCTACCCACTGCATTTCTTCAGTGAAACTGCCTTCATGGTCTTCCGTGAGCTACAACCAAACCTTTACAGTAACAGTTTCCCTCTGCTACATGATACCTCACCAAGCTTTCTCCTAAGCTTAGTCTTTTGGCATCCTTTAGGTTCTCTCCTTTGGAACCATATGAGCACCTCATGTTCTAGGTTTGCTACAAGTCGTCTCACCTTCTGCTGCTGATATATGCACGACAGTAAGACCACAAACTCTCCAGCTTTAAACAATAGTACCTCCTGCTCCTTCTTCTTTCTCTTTGGAATCCTTCCTCTTTGCATGCAGAATCTTCGTCGGCTCTGATACCAAATGATGGAAAGAGAAATTTGGGGTGTAATCAAAATCCCTTTCCCTTAACAAATCAATCTTGAGGAAGGTGGGTTATGGCCTGCCAAGCCTATCATAAGTGTTTTGAGGCTATAAGCCTTTAAACCATGGACCATACAAGAATCAGAGCCACCACACTATCGGTCTTTATTATCATCGGGAGCTTAAGTGATGCTTTTAGGCCTTAAAAACCCGCGGCCATACAATTATCGAAACACAGGAAATACATGGGAAAAAACCATGAAAGCCCGCTACGAACCCATGGGCCGGACTTCAAATATTACAAGTCTGCACCTATCTCTTTGTCGGGTCCGTCTTTCGCTTGCCACAACGCTGTTTCGACGCCGACACCTCCGATCCAACAGAGCTTCGATCGCCGATCAGCTTATCAGCGTATCGCTGTTCCACAGACCACTGTTCCTTGACCTTCCTAATATGCGATCATCGATCGCATCTCTGTCGTTGATCCTCTTTTGATCCAATGGTCCTTGTTTCATTAGTTGTCGCTCATCGACACTCCTTGAAGTCTGAGGCCCGACCCTTTGGAAACGATTTCTGCTGATGTGATAACTCTGTTTCCGTAGAATTGATCCCATCCGTTGATGACAAAGATCCAATGGATCCCGTGCATCAACCCTTCGTCCCTTCGCTCCTATTAATGGATCTCTGCGTTAGAAACATGGATCTCGTCTGCCTTTGATGGAATTTATGCGCTTTAATACAGGATCCTCCACAATCTAGAAACACTCCGTTTAAGAATACAATATAACAGTTATATATATATCTTTGGATCACCATTGATCCTGTCTGGGATCGATGGTCAATCAATACACTTATGACACAGGACTTCAAGCCATCATGCACATATATACATAACACAACAAAAAAGACTTAATACACAGATCTGCACAAATCCACAAAAGTCACACTTTTATATTATATACAACGTGGTTAAAAGATCTAAGGCATTTTAGCCTTAGAACAAGTTCCTTCTCAAATACATCTTGGCTACTATTGGCTTACACACATTCTTTCTGTCTCGCTCTATCTCTACTACTTTGAACACGCAGGTTCAACACATATATATAAGGAACGTTGGATCAGATCACTAGAAGGATCCGATCCTTGATCTCCTCTAGCAACCCGCTCCATAATGCATGCATGGCAGATACAATATATATATATATATATAAAGGAACATTGGATCAGATCATTGGGAAGGATCCGCTCATATCCCTTCCTCAAATATTTCACTAATTCACATACATATGTGGCAATATTACATTTTATAAAGTCTTCGAGACTTATCCATTCCATCTTTAAATCTGTTTTAAAACAGTTTTTTCCCTGTTTTGCTCCCCTGGTCCACGTCCTTTTCTTTTTCTGCTTTGGATTCCTCCCTTTGACTAAGGGTGATGGATGCTCCTGCATTAGATTGCAAACCAATGAAAACTCTGATGTTCTGATCTGAAATCACCCGTAAATGATCTCAGTGAATTAATGAAGGTATTATAGACTCATGTGCTGGGGTTGTGCCTATGTTATTTTATGCAACGAATCGATAAGATTGCAAAATACACAGACATTGAAACAGTAAGAGAAATATAGTAAGCAAACACATAAAACAAAACAAGCTTAATAAGGAATTCACCCAATCTACCTGGGCTATGTCTCCTGGTCCAACCTTCAGTGGTGGCCTTTATATTGTGTCTTAAAGTAGAGTTTTTACAATAAGGAGCTCAATTTGAGTCTCACTTAATAGATGATGATCAGTAGGATTGTACTTGGATCCCCCAAGTCTCTAGAGTACACAGACTCCCCTTACTGAATCTCGACCTTAACTGGTCTCAGTGGTATGAATCCAATTTGGTACTCAATACCTGACAGGTATACACATAAGAGTTGCTTGAACCTCTCAAGCCTTCTTTGGAGTTCACAGAGTCTCAGACTCTCTCTGTTGCTGCCTTTCCTCTGCAGGTCAGCTAGGCTTCTCTATTCTCTACAATTCGCTTCTTTCTTGCCTCTAAGCTTTCTGCTTCTCTTTCTCTCCCTCCTTTACTCTTTATCTGTTCGTGGCTTAAAGCCAATTTTCTCCCTGACTCTTCATTTCCACTTCTCGGCTCTCTGGATCTCTTGCCTCTTCCCGCTAGAATTCCCCTGCTCTGTGTCATCATCACTATGTAATGCTTCACAGAGAGGTGGCCACTTGTTTCCTCACGAGCTGAGTGTCAATTATCTTTGAATGGTCGTTATTTCCGTTGCTCCAAGATTGCATGCGAAATTGATTCCTCTGCCAGCTCAGCGGTCATGCTAGACCTCAAATCTCATATGACTCAGCCTATTTCCTCGTCAAATTCGGTCATCCATCAGATCATTTCTCCGCCATCGATCTGGAGCCTCTGATCCATATCGTGCGGGTAAGTAGCCTGACCTTTACTTGTACGATGTGAGCGGTTTTCTCTCTCATCCGCTAGATGCGTGTCACCTAGTGTATGGCATCAGGCAGGACTCAGTCAAACTCGCTTACCGCTTGAAGCCCTTTCAATATCTTGCTGGTTTTGGCACGGGACCTGCCTTCTAACGGAATCGGCGATTCCCGTACGATTTTATGCTTTTCCTCGTGACCAAGCACTTGGGGCTTTTCCTTCACTGAGGTAATCGCGTATCAGAAACTACCTCTGTTTTTGTATTTGACCTCCCATTTGTCAATTTGTGCCAGTGCGTGGTCACCATGGGCCAACAGTCTGCGCGCTTTGACTAAGGGTCTTCGTTGTTTTGTGCTGACCACAAATTGCCATTATTTAGAGGTTATTTTTGATAAGCTTGATATCCATAAGATTTTTGAAGCTTGACATAATTTAAAACAGTCATGAAAACTTAGAGAATGTTTAAGGATCTATTTCGGATCACGGCCTTTCCACTGAAAAAGCTTTTGGACCACCAAAAGTTGGTTTTCAAGCATCGACTAAGTGAGGATATAGCTATCTCACTTGTCCAATCTCTATCCACTTTGCACTGCTTGGCTTTGAACCTTGGAGTCCAATTTTGAGGTACTCAACATCTCCCATGCGCGTTGTCCTCACCTTTCTGTCCAGAACCGTATCTTCCTGCAATTCATTGAGATATTCAGGTAATAGATCATCAATAGAAGGCAATTGACTCTACTCTTTGCGATCTTCAATTAATGAAAGTTCAAATAGTCTCAAGATGTCTACATTAACAACTGAGTAGATGTGCATGTAAGCTGGTAAATCAAGGCGAAAAACATTCTCACCAATTTTCTCAAGTATTTTGAAAGGTCCATACCTTATTGGATTTAGCTTTTTACCTTCACCTTGCATTCTGTCTTCGCTGATATACAACAGACTTGATCACCAACTTGGAAACTATGCTCCATCTGATGCTTGTCATGCCTTGCCTTGTATTTGGCTTGACTCTTTTCCAGCTATTCTTGTATTTCCTGGTGAATCTCTTGGATTTGTTCAATGAACTTGATTGCCTTGTCCACATCACTGTGTCCATCAACTGCTATGTCTTTACCAAAGACAAAATCCAAGGGAGACCTTGGGGTGAAACCAAAACAGGTCTCAAAAGGAGATCTCTGTGTAGAAAAATGTTTTTCTCGGTTGTAAGCACGCTGCACATAACATAAATGTTCATCCCAAGTTTCGGATGCTTGCTGCAATATCCTCTGAGCAACTGGATTACTGTCCTATTGACCACTTCTGTTTGGCCATATGTCTGTGGATGAAAGGCTGTGCTTTTCTTTAGTTTGGTGTCCATCAGTTCCCACTGATTCGACCAAAACTTCCCAACAAGTCGGGAATCTCGATCAGATACAATGGAAGTGGGTAATCCAAAATGAACCCATACATGTTGAAAGAACAACTTTGCAGTTTGTTCAGCTGTAATCTGTTTATTACAAGGTATCAAAATACACATTTTGCTAAACCTATCCACAACAACATATAAATATTCATGACCTTTCCTAGATTTAGGCAGTCCTCCAACAAAGTCCATGGAAACACTTTCCCAAGGATGAGAAAGAACTGGTAGTGGAGTGTACAAGGCCAATTTTCTATTGTTGGGTTTGCTTTTAGCACACATGGTACACCCTGTTACATATCTAGAAACTGTCTCATTCATTTTTGACCAATAACAAAATTTTTGCAGCTGTGCAACCATTTTACTTACCCCAAAGTGACCTGATATTAGAGAAATATGTGCTTCTTGAATTATCTTTACTCTTTCAATTTGTGGAATGCATAACTTCATACAATGATACAAGAGTTGGTCCTTAATGTGATAATCCAATTCTTCTACTCATTTGCCTTGACTTAAAGTTGCATATACATCTTTAAAATCTATATCTTGAGCATGTTGTTCAATGTAGCTCTCATGCAATATTGAGTTATGCTTAAGTATAGTAAATGCGTTTATAATTGGTCTAGATAAAATATCTACAACTTTATTGTGTATGCCCTTTTTATATCTGATGACTAAATGAAACTATTGTAGAAAACCCATCCATCTATAGTGTCTTGATTGCTGCAACTGTTGCACAAAAAATTGTCACCTTAACATTCTGCAATCTGTGTGAGTCCATTACCACTCATACTTTCCTCCTTTGCAAGTATTAATCTTCAGTTCCTCGTATCAAGCCTTGAAAATAAGAGAAAGCCCTCAAAAGTCTCTAAAACTCCTGTTCCGCACTTTCTCTTTGCATTACCTGCGGTCCCGCACCTAATGGTCATGGCTCCTGTGCACCTGACCACTCTGTCTCTGTGTTATGGGTGCGAACCCCTGTAAAAGTTAAAAAGGTGTAAGTATATTCTTAAAAATTCACTTTGAGTCATTTCTAGAAGCTTCTGGAAGGAATCTTGAGGTGGCAAGTTCGCTCCCTTAAGGTTCATGCATTCCATACCTTAAGGAGCTAACCCCTTGATGTGAAGAGCTTATCCCTTTGAAGGAGAACTCTATCCCTTTATAGGTGGACCTGTAACCTCCTTCCTCTGCACTATAAAATGAAGCATTGCGCTGGTTATTGGGGAGGTTGAAAGCTGAATATTTTTGAGGTGAAATGCTGCTGGAACTTAGTCTTCTTAATTGAGTTTTTATGAGGAGAGATTACATACCTCTAAGATCTCATTTGGAAGAGTGCAAGGCTTGTCAAAGTAAATAAAATTCTTGTTTCAGACCTTGGGAAGAGCTTGTTCAACATCAAGGCTGAAAAGGTTGTAAGGTTTTTCTACTTCAAAATAAATACAAATAAGTTTGTTTTTCTCAATACGTTGTTGTTTTATGGTTTATTTTATGGATTCCTTGGTCACCATAATGGACATGATTTATGATATTAGCTATGTAGGTGCTATTTGATGTTTGCTTGTTTGTGATTGCAGGTTCTCAAAAGGAAATTCTTTCAGACAGTTGAAGGATGGTTGTTACAAACTAGTGTTGGACTTAAGGTAGGGTCTTAACACCTCTATAGTTTTTATTTACGAGTCGTATATGTTTAGAAAAAGATAGATTTGTTTGTCTGCTTGTTGCTAAACTATTTTCTGATACTAGGGAGATTGGCCTTGTCCGCAAGATTGATTTATCCAACCAACAAATTGGCGACTCCGCTGGGGAACTGAATTTGGTTTTTGGTTTTCCTTTGTCTTTGATTTGAGAAGCTTGTTCTCGTTTTTGGTTTTTGCTATGTGTGTTGCATTGGGTAGTTTTCAAAATATGTATTATTTTTTGTTTTTTTCAAAGTTTTCAGGGGACCGCACTTTCTCTCTACAGATAGTGCGAGAATCTTCGCACTCATCCTTTAGTACATAGAGTGGTACCATATCTGGTTCTTCTGGAAGCCTGCGGACCCTATAAATTAAAAAAAAAACCTAAAATGTTTTCTTCCAGTTATGTTTAGGTTTCATTTACGACTTTTAGTGTCTACCCAGATCTGCATGTGTTTTGTCAAGAATCTCTTGTGAGTGAGTTCCAATGGTATTTTTGTTTTAGATGATTTTCTAGAAGTTTTGCATGCCTGGAGTGGTTTTCACTTGGTCTCTGTAGTGACTCAAAGATCAGAAGCCTGAGAAACCTTAGATTACCCTGGTGTCTTTTTGTCTTCTTGATGAGTCTGACTGGGTTGTGAAATCTGTCCTTTGTGAGAAATAGATTTAGTTTTCTCTTTGCAAATCTTTGAAAAGACTTGGTTATAAGTTTTGAATTTCATTTTTATGAAAGAAATCATATCTAGATGTTTTTTGATTGATTTGTTATTCTGAACGAATGAATCCTTAGTTTACTGAACAACTAAGTGAAACGTCCTAAAAAAGAATTGAAGCTTTTATTCAATTAGGTTTTTAGAAGTTTTTAGATCTAAGATTAGTTTTGTAGTTTTGAGTGTTTTCTAGAAATTGTAGTTCTCTTTTGAAGAAATTGCTTTTGTAGTTTCGAGTTTTGAAAAAGTAAAGGGATTTGTTGTGAGCATAATTAGTAGTCTCGTTTTGAGTTCTTATTGAAAAATACAAAAATATTTTCTTTCCATTTACATGTTGGAAGAAAGATTTGTTTCTCAAAGAATTGCATTCTCAAACTCTTTCTTTTAGCTAGAAATTCATTGAAAGAAAAAACGAATTGTTTATCATTTTAGGTGCATTTTTTAGTGTTTTTGGAGTTGAGTGTTCACACCATTAAAGTTTCTTTTCCACACCTATTGACTTAAAGAACAACCCATAAAAGAAATTCTTAATTAAAATTGATCTAGTAATCTTTTTTATTTCTAGGGCTCTTATCACCAATATAGCTTAGGCTAGTATCTTAGAGTAGGGACTAATTAACTCTCCAAGATAGTTAAAACAAACAAGTAGCTATATCTTGCAGTAGGAAATAAATCCAATTGTAATTGATACATTTTGGGAAGCTTCTCTTAAAGGAGTCAATCACGAGATCATGTTCAAATCTTTGAAACAATCAAGTCTGTTTCATTGGGAAAGATAGAAGATTTGCGCATATTATAAACGGTAAACCTCAGATTAACCATTTTCGAGGAGCCTGGGGTCACTTGTTGGTAAACCTCAGATTAATCATGTCGAGGAGCTTTAAAGGGGATTGAGCTTTGATACTCTGCCCTTGCGCGTAGATCGGATCGTAGACTGTTCCCCCAGCTGTATTTGTTGCTGTTGGTAACCTTAGTGTCCATAAACTTAAGATTATTTCCTAAGGTGATAGTGAAGGACGAGTCTCACCGTACCTGGAGCAGACGTCGACTAGACTCACATGGACTCTTTGGGGGGTTCTCTTCACTCGAGATGGTTTTGTGAAGAAACTTGTGCCAGTTTATTTCATTAAGCAGGTTGTCGGGGTAACTGTTCCAACCGCCCATTCTGTGTTAAAATTATACGACATTGGATTTCATCACCAACTAGTGCTTTTAGTATGGGAAGTTACTGTTTGTGTGTGGTTTGAACTCTTAGATTTTTTAGGTGTGTGATTCAGTTGTTTGTTTCTTTAGAGACTTTAGGTGGTTTTATTGAATTTTTCTTTGTTTGTGTGTGAGTAATTAAATATTTAATTGTGGCTGAATTACCAAGACAATCTCGTAGACTTCAGGGGCAACCTACTGAGTATACACCAAGCCAGCTTGAAGGGCTACGAGCTCTTGTATCACCTAGTGACAATAGAGTTGGGTCACCAGAAGCTAGAGAGTAATCTTTAATTGTTCATCCTGATTATCGAGTACAAACAACAGAGTATATTTATGAGCCAATTTCACTTTCCGAAGTTACTGGTAGTATTTTTCCTACCAGTGAATTAGCTAAAGAACCTGAAATTTCTGAGCCTGAAACTGAACTTGCTGCTACTCCATCTTCAGGATTTGCTTTTCTAACTTCTAGTGGTCTTGGATCACCCAGGGTAGGAAATATCATTACCCAAAATCTTCCTTCTGGCCTCATTTCTATTGAAGAACTTGTTAGTTCAGACGAAGACGTAATTCTTCCCGAAAATCAACCAACTTTAGAACTTAGGGAGCGTGAATCAATTTTCTACAGTCCTTTTAGGAGTGACACTTGGTGCGTATCATTGACAAATTTTTTAGAAAACCTGGGTCTTAGTTTTTCATCACCTAAAATTCCTTTTCATCCAACACCTAGAGGTTATTATCCTCCGTTGAATATGTCGAGAAAGTCATTTATGTTTTCCCAAACATCGGAAACATTTTTATATGGCGGTCCTTCTGTTCCTTCGGGGTACCAGTCACTCACTGTTACTTTTCGAGAGCATCTCCTCAACAAATCGGACATGAGTTATCAACTGGTAATAATGGAACTCAAGCATTGAGCGCAAAAGAAATCCTTATGATGTCTGGTAATATTCCAAATCCACAACCTCAAGGTAGTCAATTACCTCCTGGGGGGAAACCCCATGGTAGTCAGTTACCGCCTGGAGGGAAACCTCAAGGTAGTCAATTACCGCCTGGGGGGTAAGCTCAAGGTAGTCAGTTACTACCTGGGGGGCAACCTCAAGGACAGTACATACCTCAAGGTCAACCCCAGACTCAGTACATACCTCAAGGTCAATCCCAGTTTCAATACATACCTCAAGGTCAACCCTAGTTTCAGTACGTGCCTTAGGGTTATCAATCTCAAGGTTAGTACCCAACTCAAGGTTTCCAACCACCTTCTGGTCAACCATTTGTACAAGGAGTTGTAAATGTGCCGCTTAATTATCAACCCTACGTTCAACCAGGTTATGGTCCTCCATATGCACAACATTTTATGGGTCTATACCTAGGAATGAATATGGTGTGGGATCCATCTCAAACTCAACAGACTATGCAACCTAATGTGCAGTTATCAAGTCAACTTGGACAACATTTGGTTTCTGATACAACCCAGCAACTTGTCCAGCCTACTATTCAAACCTCTGCACTTGGTTTAGTTCAGCAACATGGGCCTAGTTCACCTCGAACTCTGCTTCAAACTGTTACTGCAACCACTGTAGCTTCTGTTCAACCTACCACACCTGTTTCTGGAGTATCGGTAGCTTCGATTTCTACTGTTCCTGCATCAGTGCAAAATCCTCAAGCCTTTTTACCACAATCAGGACCTACAGTTCAGACTTCGGTCCAGATGCCTGCAGGACAAGCTGGCCAAGTACGGTTGTTACAAATCAACTGCAATTCACTTATCAACCGTACCAGGGACAGTACCAATTTGGTATTACTATACAAAACCCAGTTTATCAGTATCAACCATACCCTGGCTATACTTATCAACAACCTCAACAACCCCAGTTTGGTCTGGTTAATCCTAGTTTCCCAGAAGGTTATAATATTCCTAATGCAAATCCAACTCTAGGTTATCCTGGATATCCTCCTCCTTGGGCTGGTCTTGTTACCCAAGGTTTTCGCGACCCTAACAATCAGTTACCATTTATTACAACTTTGGATTTACTTGATTTGTCGTGCTTTATGAACGATCCGATTTACTATCTTCCATATTGGCTGCCAATACCTAATAAGTTGCCCAATGATATTGTTGGGCCGCCAAATTAACATAATTTTTCACTCCATTTTCACCTTTATCCTCATTTGGTCACCTCATTTCATCATATTATCATTACATAACCCTATATTTCCATTACCATATGAGTTTATATTTTCATTTTCCAAAGTTATTAATTTCATGTATTTAGAGTGAATTTATGATTAAAAGTTAGAGAAATAATATGCATTTGCTTATACCTAAAAGTGGCTTGAGTTTGGTGACATGTGTAGATAATTTGGAAGCTTCCAAGACACCCTTATGTGGCCTCCCAAGATCAAATTCGAATTTCAACTCAAGAGGTGGACCATATTCCAAGTAGAAATATCATGGAGATTTTGATGTGTCATGGGATTTGTATCTAGTATTTAGGGATAAGTTGAGACAAGTATGGATATAGTAGATATTTAAGGGATCTACATTTATTGAGTAGATATCCCTAATTCATGTATAAATAATAGGAGAATCCTTCAAAGGAAGGGAGAGAGAAAAGCTATCAGTTATTCATTAGCATCAGATTTATGTTCATTCAACATGAATAATACCACTTTATCCAAATCATGAGTTATGAGTGTTGTTTAATTCTTAAGGTGTGATAGTTGTTCATGTGTGCTCATTGAGGAATGGAAGGACCATACTGAGATAAGTACACTTTGATGTAGAGTAATGTTGTGAATATACTAATTTTAATTATGATGTTCATTTTATTTCTTTGTTGTAAATACTTGTAGATAATTTCAGTATGACTTCATGTTGTGGCCATGTTTTATTGTGTGAAGCTTGATCTCCTTTAAGTAGTTAGTTTTGATGTGAGAAGGACAATCAAGAACTCCTAAGTTAGGAGTCTCTTCTCCATGAGCTAGATTAAACTGAAACATGATTTACTTTCTCATATGCTTTTCTAGATTACATTTATGTGAATATTGATTTCCTTTCAATATCTAGTTTTTATGTGAGAAGGGAAATCAAGTCCTCCTAAGTTAGGAGACTCTTCTCCATGAGCTAAGAACTGAACTGAAAAAAATATTTACTTGCTTTCATTTATATTCTTTCTTTCTTGCTTTCTCAGGTGTTTGGAAATGTTATTATAGGAAAATTGTAGAAGGACAATTAGAACTCTTGAACAAGAGACTCTTCTCTATCTTCTAAAGTAAAATAATTCCATTGATCAAACATTTTCATGCTTTCATAAAATAGATCTGATATTTTAGATTTGTAATATGTGTTTCCATTCTAAACAAACTTCCTAAACCTGTTTCATCTGAGGTCCCATATATTTTGGTTTTCTTCTAAGTTTACGAAACCCCCGTGTTGACAAATTAAATGACAGGGATTTAACAGAAAATTAAATCGCCGAACATTTTGGCGCCGTTGCCGGGGATTTTGAAAACTTAGAAGCAAACCAAAATATATGGGACCTCAGATGAAATAGGTGTAGGAAGTTTGTTTACAATGGAAATGCATATTACAAATCTAAACTATCAGATCTATTTTATGTAGGCATGAAAATGTTTGATCAATGGAATTATTTTACTTTAGAAGATAGAGGAGAGTCTCTTGTTCAAGAGTCCTGATTGTCCTTCTACAATCTTCCTATAATAACATTGCCAAACACCTATGAAAGTAAGAAAGGAAGCATATAAATGAAAGCAAGTAAATATTGTTTTCAGTTCAGTTTTTAGTTCATGGAGAAGAGTCTCATAACTTAGGAGGACTTGATTTCCATTCTCATCATTAAAAGCTTGAAGGAGATAATAACATATGCCGTGACATTTGTCGCTACACAGAAATCTTTTGCATCATGACATGTTTACCCACACTTCTCCTTCAAAGCCTCATCAATCATCCATGTTAAAGTCCACTTTTTCATTGCCTTATCCATCATGACTTGATACATGTCTACTTTTGAGTCTCATACATTTTTTCCTTCTTTTCAATTCGTCTTTTTCCCCAACCATCTCTCTACATTGCCTTGCTTTCCTTACCATAAAAACTGTTTGACCATAACATCTTGTATCCATAGTCCTACCAATCATTTTGTACGAACTCACGTTGACTGATGTGGGATCCCTTAAGGCCCACCTTTCAACAAGTCTCGACGCATCGACCTCAACACCTTATCTGGGACAAAGACTAGAGTCATTATTAGTACCTTGAGACTTGCATGCCCTAATGGCAAGTCTTCTCACCAACGAACAATGGGAATACATTAATGTCCCTTGTTTATTGGATCTTGCAAGTGGCTCGACATCAACTCATTCATTCACACTTCGCAAGATGTACTTGGGTACCTTGGCACTCATTGACATTAATGGTGAGTTTGCCTTGCATTGGTTAACGACATTCATCAATGGTCAGTAATCCAATGACTTCTTTCCATGTTCGACATCAACACATTTATTCACATGGAAAGAACTGTGCCACGATATGGAATGACATGAAGACTATATGATTCAGTAGCAGATTCAGTAGTCATAAAGGAACCACATTTACAACTTCATCCGTCATGTATGCAACAAATCACATTATTGCATTCTTCATCCCATGATTCAGCAGCAGGAGCTACACTTTTCTACATATACATAGTTTGTCCACTCAGGTAAGTAAAGGTATGTTCTTTTCTAGCTTTTTATCATACAATTCCTTTAATACTAAAATTATAATTTTTGGAAAATGTTTCACCGTGTTCATATTCACATTCATACTCCATTATCAACTTCCATATGTCATATATGTCCTTTCTACATATATCATCCTAACCAACATACTTTTTCCAAACAACTACTATTGCATTATGATTCAAATGTTACATGTTTTGCAAATAATGATCAAATAATGAATGGTTGATTGAATGTTTTCAAAGTCTTTTGATGCAACACACAAACAACGAAAGTAATACTAATCAAATTTTTGTTTTCACACAAGAACCACCCAAAATAATATGTTGCAATCAAATGTTTTTAAGAAAAAAGACTTTGCAAAAAGGAACAAAATTGTCAAAAAGAAAATTATGTGAAGTTAAAAAAATCGATATCAGCCAAAGTTCATGAAAAAGCAAGACAATTCAAAAGATCAAATCATGATCAATGTAATAAATTACATGAGGACATGAAATAACTTAAGTTGGGGGGTATGTTGGGCTGCCAAATTAACATAAAGTTTCACTCCATTTTCACCTTTATCCTCATTTTGTCACCTCATTTCATCATATTATCATTATATAACCCTATATTTCCTTTACCATATGAGTTTATATTTTCATTTTCCAAAGTTATTAATTTCATGTATTTAGAGTGAATTTATGATTAGAAGTTAGAGAAATAACATGTATTTGCTTATACCTAAAAGTGGCTTGAGTTTGGTGACGTGTAGATCATTTGGAAGCTTCCAAGGCACCCTTATGTGGCCTCCGAATATCAAATTCGAATTTCAACTCAAGAGGTGGACCATATTCCAAGGAGAAATAACATGGAGATTTGATGTGTCATGGGATTTGTATCTAGTATTTACGGATAAGTTGAGACAAGTATGGATATAGTAGATATTTAAGGGATCTACATTTATTGAGTAGATATCCTTAATTCATGTATAAATAATAGGAGCATCCTTCAAAGGAAGGGAGAGAGAAAAGCTATCAGTTATTCATTAGCATCAGATTTATGTTCATTCAACATGAATAATACCACTTTCTCCAAATCATGAGTTATGAGTGTTGTTTGATTCTTAAGGTGTGATAGTTGTTCATGTGTGCTCATTGAGAAATTGAAGGATCCCCATACTGAGATAAGTACACATTGTTGTAGAGTAATGTTGTGAATATACTAATTTTAATTATGATGCTCATCTTATTTCTTTGTTGTAAATACTTGTAGATAATTTCAATATGACGTCATGTTGTGGCCATGTTTTGTTGTGTGAAGGTTGATCTCCTTTAAGTAGCTAGTTTTGATGTGAGAAGGATAACCAAGAACTCCTAAGTTAGGAGTCTCTTCTCCATGAGCTAGATTAAACCGAAACAAGATTTACTTTCTCATATGCTTTCCTAGATTACATTTATGTGAATATTGATTTCCTTTCAGTATCTAGTTTTTATGTGAGAAGGGCAATCAAGTCCTTCTAAGTTAGGAGACTCTTCTCCATGAGCTAGGAACTGAACTGAAAACAATATTTACTTGCTTTCATTTATATGATTTCTTTCTTGCTTTCTCAGGTGTTTGGAAAAGTTATTATAGGAAGATTATAGAAGGACAATCATGACTCTTGAATAAGAGACTCTTCTCTATCTTCTAAAGTAAAATAACTCCATTGATCAAACATTTTCATGCTTTCATAAAATAGATCTGATAGTTTAGATTTGTAATATGCATTTCCATTCTAAACAAACTTCCTACACCTGTTTCATCTGAGGTCCCATATATTTTTCTTCTAAGTTTACGAAACCTTCGGGTTGACAAATTAAATGACAAGGATTTAACAGACAATTAAATCGCCCCACATTTTGGCGCTGTTGTGTTGGGTCCCTATAATACTAGTGACTACCCCATTACTATGGTAGTTGTACCCCTTATTTATATTGTTGTGCCCCTATTTCCCCCATATTGTTATTACTGTGCCCCATAGAATCCCTCTAGTGTTATTTTTGTGGCTTTATATTATTATTGTTAGGTC
>APFE031002474.1:321269-362219 GCA_000404065.3 Pinus taeda | reverse complement strand
TTTATGTAATGTAAAGGAGGTTGCCCCCTCGAAGAGGCTGAATTCTAAGGCGTTGATCTATCTTTTCTATCTTTTCTTGAGCTGGTTTCATAACATGTTGCCGGGGATTTCGTAAACTTAGAAGCAAACCAAAATATATGGAACCTCAGATGAAATAGGTGTAGGAAGTTTGTTTAGAATGGAAATGCATATTACAAATCTAAACTATCAGATCTATTTTATGAAAGCATGAAATTTTTTGATCAATGGAATTATTTTACTTTAGAATATATAGAAGAGTCTCTTGTTCAAGAGTCCTGATTTTCCTTCTACAATCCTCCTATAATAACATTGCCAAACACCTAAGAAAGCAAGAAAGAAAGCATATAAATGAAAGCAAGTAAATATTGTTTTCAGTTCAGTTCTTAGTTCATGGAGAAGAGTCTCCTAACTTAGGAGGACTTGATTACCCTTCTCATCATTGAAAGCTTGAAGGAGATAATAACATATGTCGTGACATTTGTCCCAACACAAAAATCTTTTGCATCATGACATGTTTACCCACACTTCTCCTTCAAAGCCTCATCAATCATCCATGTTAAAGTCCACTGATTCATTGCCTTATCCATCATGACTTCATACATGTCTACTTTTGGGTCTCATACATTTTGGCCTTCTTTTCAATTCGTATTTTTCCACAACCATCTCTCTACATTGCCTTGCTTTCCTTACCATAAAACTTGTTTGACCATAACATTTTGTATCTATAGTCCTACCAATCATTTTGTACGAACTCGCGTTAACTGATGTGGGATCCCTTAAGGCCTGCCTTTCAACAAGTCTTGACGCATCGAACTCAACACCTTATCCGGGACAAAGACTAGAGTCATTATTAGTACCTTGAGGCTTGCATGCCCTAATGGCAAGTCTTCTCGCCAACGAACAATGGGAATACATTAATTGCCCTTGTTTGTTGAATCTTGCAAGTGGCTCGACATCAGCTCATTCATTCGCACTTCGCAAGATGTACTTGGGTAACTTGGCACTCATTGACATTAATGGTGAGTTTGCCTCACATTGGTTAATGACATTCATCAATGGTCGGTAATCCAATGACTTCTTTCCATGTTCGACATCAACACATTTATTCACATGGAAAGAATTGTGCCACGATATGGAATGACATGAAGACTATATGATTCAGTAGCAGATTCAGCAGTCATAAAGGAACCATATTTACAACTTCATTCGTCATGTATGCAACAAATCACATTATTGCATTCTTCATTCCATGATTCAGCAGCAGGAGCTACACTTTTTTACATATACATAGTTTGTCCACTCAGGTAAATAAAGGTATGTTCTTTTCTAGCTTTTTATCATACAATTCCTTTAATACTAAAATTATATTTTTTGGAAAATGTTTCACCATGTTCATTCACATTCACATTCACCATGTTCATATTCACATTCATACTCCATTATCAACTTCCATATGTCATATATTTCATTTCTACATATATCATACTAACCAACATACTTTTTCCAAACAACTACTATTGCATTATGATTCAAATGTTACATGTTTTGCAAATAATGATCAAAGAATGAATGGTTGATTGAATGTTTTCAAAGTCTTTTGATGCAACACACAAACAACGAAAGCAATACTAATCAAATTTTGGCTGTCACACAAGAACCACCCAAAATAATATGTTGCAATCAAATGTTTTTAAGAAATAAGACTTTGCAAAAAGGAACAAAATTGTCAAAAAGAAAATTATGTGAAGTTAAAAAAATCGATATCGGCCAAAGTTCATGAAAAAGCAAGACAATTCAAAAGATCAAATCGTGATCAATGTAATAGATTGCATGAGTACATGCAATAACTTAAGTTGGGGGGTATGTTGGGCCACCAAATAACATAAATTTTCACTCTATTTTCACCTTTATCCTCATTTTGTCACCTCATTTCATCATATTATCATTACATAACCCTATATTTCCATTACCATATGAGTTTATATTTTCATTTTCCAAAGTTATTAATTTCATGTGTTTAGAGTGAAGCTATGATTAAAAGTTAGAGAAATAACATGTATTTGCTTATACCTAAAAGTGGCTTGAGTTTGGTGACATTGTGTAGATCATTTGGAAGCTTCCAAAGCACCCTTATGTGGCCTCCCAAGATCAAATTCGAATTTCAACTCAAGAGGTGGACCATATTCCAAGGAGAAATGTCATGGAGATTTTGATGTGTCATGGGATTTGTATCTAGTATTTAGGGATAAGTTGAGACAAGTATGGATATAGTAGATATTTAAGGGATCTACATTTATTGAGTAGATATCCCTAATTCATGTATAAATAATAGGAGCATCCTTCAAAGGAAGGGAGAGAGCACAATTATCAGTTATTCATTAGCATTAGATTTATGTTCATTCAACATGAATAATACCACTTTCTCCAAATCATGAGTTATGAGTGTTGTTTGATTCTTAAGGTGTGATAGTTTTTCATGTGTGCTCATTGAGGAATGGAAGGATCCCCATACTGAGATCCGTACACTTTGTTGTAGAGTAATGTTGTGAATATAGTAATTTTAATTATGATGTTCATCTTATTTCTTTGTTGTAAAGACTTGTAGATAATTTCAGTATGAATTCATGTTGTGGCCATGTTTTGTTATGTGAAGGTTGATCTCCTTTGAGTAGCTAGTTTTGATGTGAGAAGGACAACCATGAACTCCTAAGTTAGGAGTCTCTTCTCCATGAGCTAGATTAAACTGAAACAAGATTTACTTTCTCATATGCTTTCCTAGATTACATTTATGTGAATATTGATTTCCTTTCAGTATCTAGTTTTTATGTGAGAAGGGCAATCAAGTCCTTCTAAGTTAGGAGACTCTTCTCCATGAGCTAAGAACTGAAATGAAAACAATAACTACTTGCTTTCATTTATATGCTTTCTTTCTTGCTTTCTTAGGTGTTTGGCAATGTTATTATAGGAAGATTGTAGAAGGACAATCAAGACTCTTGAACAAGAGACTCTTCTCTATCTTCTAAAGTAAAATAATTCCATTGATCAAACATTTTCATGCTTTCATAAAATAGATATGATAGTTTAGATTTGTAATATGCATTTCCATTCTAAACAAACTTCCTACACTTGTTTCATCTGAGGTCCCATATATTTTGGTTTTCTTCTAAGTTTACGAAACCCCTGGTTTGACAAATTAAATGACAAGGATTTAACAGACAATTAAATCGCCCAACAGATATCCCGAAGTTCGAGGGTAAGTCAGGAGAGGATCCGTCAAATCATGTGATGACTTATCACCTCTGGTGTGCATCTAATTCCATCATTGATGATTCAATTTGCTTACGTCTTTTTCAACTAACTCTTATTAGTCTTGCTGCCAAATGGTACATTAAGTTACCACGAGTCTCTTTTTATAATTTTAGTTAGTTAGCCACTTCTTTCTTAACTAATTTTTAGCTGCCCATCAGATACGGCAATGGCACGGAATTGTTAACTTCACTAAAACAATCTACGTCCACATATATTTATGATCATATTCATGAATGGTGACATAGAAGGTGTTTAGTGAAAGTTTTTATTCCGGATCAAATTTTAGCGGAATGGTTTGTAAAATCATTATTACCTAAAATCACTGAAGATGTAGCTAAGGCAGGAGTTGTTACTGAAGAGCAAGTCATTGCTCAGGCTCAGTACCTTGACCTTGTCTATACATAGTCAGGTACTTTACATGAAAAAAATCCTCGATCTTTCGAAACATGGTCAAATAACTGCAGCTCCTTTAGGGTCTCATGCCACTGATGGTATGATTGGTTCAGTTAGTACTAAAAGCAAGAAGAAATCTTAAAAGAATTCTTCTACTATTATAAATTTACCATATTCTCCAACGGGAGACTCTTCCGCTGAAATTCCTGCTGATATCCATGTTGTAGAATCATCTACGGCCATATCAAAATCTGGTGGTAAAAAGAAAGGGAAGAATAAAAACAAACAAAACTCAAAAAAGAAAACAGATAAAAATGAATCTACTGACAAGAAACATAAACCTCGCTATCCTTGTCTCATTTTCAACGGGGATCATTTTACCAAAAACTGACCACATCGAGCAGAGGTTTCAAAAATCGTCAAAGGTTCTTAAACGCCTGCTGTCTTGAAGGATCCTTTTCTTAATCAAGATAGTAAGATGATCACTTCTTCCTCAAATTCCTCAGAAGAACCCATTATGATGATGTCTCATGTCAGGATTGCAACGTGATCGCAAGATTATGGTAGTAAAAATCCTATTGGTGGTAAAGAAGCAGAATCTTCTAATTCAAACCCATCAATTACAACTCCTCTTGGTTTTGACAGATCGAGAAACCTAACCCTGACTTAGTAATCAAACCTCCTGCTAAAGGTATACTTCAGAAATCATCTTTCAATCCACATGCAAGGGCTGCTCAGAGTTATAACATTGTTGAAGACTTAGCTATTTTCCCTTCAGCAATGTCGGCTTTGGAGGTGTTGCAATCATGCCTAGCATAGCGTAAATTACTATTGTCTACTATAGGAGTTGTTGATATTTAGGATTCGAACCTAATTATTCTTTGATTTAGAGAATAGTACACCTTGTCTACCTCATCAAATGGCTTTCCAGATTCTAGTGTTAGTAAAAAATAGACCTTGCTTTCGGACTGTGATTGATGAGGGAGCTTCTACGTGTATTATGTCGATTCAGTGTTGGAGATCGCTTAGATCTCCCACACTCAATCAGTCTTCGACGATTCTAAAGTCTTTTGATGGCCGAGGGTTCCATCCTTTTGGTATTTTGTAGGATTTACCTATAGGGGTCGAAGGCAAAACTGTAAATCTAGATGTGGAAGTGGTTGATGCCCCTTTAGATTACAACCTTCTTCTGGGTCGCAGTTGGTATTATTCTATGACTGTTATTGTTTCATCGGTCTTTCGGCTTATCAAGTTTCCTCATAACGGAAAGATCATTATGATAGACCAACTGACTTATTTTCCATCCGACCCAGCCTCTTCAGATAGTATTCAACATGTCATTAAAACAACTATCCCTTACAAAGATGTTGAGGTAGTTTTGATTAAAGATTCTGGTTTACTAGGAACCTTTTCCTTCCCTCCTGCTAACGTATCGCCTTCTATTGCAACTATTCATATGATTTCATCTATTGCTTTTGTTGATCCTTGGATCGTACCTTCCGATTCTGAGGTAGATTCATTTAATGGCACGATGCCTTTGAGTCCCTTTGAAATTGCATATCAGGTTGTACAGTCATTTTCTGACTCTTGTTCAACCGAAACTGATCCAATGAATGTGGTCCACGGGGAATCACTTTTGATATCAACCTCAACTTCAACAAATTTTTCTTATCCTGTTCATACTAATGAACAGATTCATGAATTTTTGTCTGTTGATGATTTACCATGGGAAGATCTTCATCATCGATCTTTGTTTTTACCTAAGCTTGATCATTTTGAAAATGATTTTTCATCTATTTTTACTAATGACTATGTCAAAGAGCCACAAAATCCATTGCAACATCCCGATTCTGAGCTAAATTTGGGAAATATCTCTCAAATGGTTCATATTGACATTTCAGTTAAATTCGGAATTATTGAAAACATTTATATAGGTGCTTCCTGTACGGACGATGAAATCCAAACTTATAAATCCCTATTTCAAGAATTCCGCGACGTGTTTGCCTGGTCATATGAAGAAATGCTAGGAATTGATCCATCAATTGTTGTCCATGAAATTAAAACTTACCTGGATGCTAAACATGTTTGGCAACATTTGCGTCAGATACATCCGAGAAAAGCCACTATTATTAAAGCTGAAGTTGAGAAATTACTTCGTGCAGGTTTCATTTATCCAATTCCTTTAACAGTTTGGGTATCAAATAATTTCCTGTTAACAAAAATCAAGGAACGATAAGAATATGTATCGATTATAGGGATATTAGTCGAGCTTGTCCTAAAGACAATTATCCAACCCCCTATATCGATCAAATTATTGATGATTGTGCCGGCAGTGAAATGTTCTCCTTTATGGATGGCTTTTCCGATTATAATCAAATCAACATACTCTCTGTTGATCAACCTAAAACGGCTTTCATTTGTCCATGGGGGACATTTGCTTATTGCAAATTACCTTTTGGATTGAAGAACTCTGGAGCAACTTTTCAAAGGGCTATGTCTTACGCATTTCATAACATCAAGCACATTGTGCAGCCTTATCTCAATGATTTACTTGCCCAATTACGTAGAGCCGATCATCTCACTCATTTACGAGCTATCTTTATGAGATTATCGAATTAGGCTAAATCCACACAAATGTGTATTCTGTGTAGAAATGGGTCGTTTACTAGGTTTTTTCATTTCAAAAGCTGGCATTTGTGTCGATCCCTCGAATATTGAAGCTATCGTCAAATTACCTCCTTCTTCGACTCTTCGCCAACTCCAAAGTTTGCAAGGGAAAGCAAACTTTTTATGTCGTTTCATTCCAAACTACGCCGAGATAATGAAAGGTTTTACCAGGTTGCTGAAACAGAATACTCCATTCTTTTGGGATGAGATAGCTAACAAATATTTTGATGCACTTAAACACGCGTTGACCCATGGACCGTTATTGCATCCTCCCAATTACAACCAGGATTACTTTTTGTACCTCGCCGTTTCTCATTCCACCATTGGGATGGTTTTAGTTCAGGAAGATGAATTCAACAATGAACATGTGATTTACTATCTTATTCGAACCTTGAATTCGACTGAGCTTAAATATTCGCATGTGGAGAAATTGGTCTTGGCAGCTGTTCAAGCTGTCCAAATATTTCCTCACTACATCTTATTACACAAAACCATGGTAATTTATGACTGTAACCATATGATGTATATTTTGACCAAACAATTGATAAGGGGAAAGTATTCCAAATGGATAGTTATCCTGCAGGAATTTGACTTAGAATTTGAAAAATCCAAGGCAAAGAAATCTTTGGTTTTTGCGGAACTAATGTGTGATTTCCCGTGTACTGATACTGAAACTGTGGTGGAAGAGTCCATTGCAGACGAATCCTTGTTTCTTATCAGTACTCTTGATCCATGGTATGGAGATATTATTGTTTATCTCCAAACCCGATCTTTTCGGCCTGAAATCTCATGATCTCAGCAATGGAAAATACGTTTCCAATCCCAACAATACAATATTATTGGTGATACACTCTATCGTTGTGGGGTAGATTCTGTTTTCCTGCCATTTTCTAACTCATGAAGAAGCTGAAAGGGTTCTCAATGACTATCACTCTGGAGCATGTGGTAGTCATATGTTTGGGTATGCCACAACCCAAAAGATATTGCGCGCTGGTTATTTCTGGCCATCCTTATTCAAAGATTGTATCTATGCAGTCCAGAAATGCCACAATTGTCAAAATTTTGATCGTAAGATGTGTGCTCCACTCGCTCCTCTTCACCCTATAATTGCTGCCGGTCCTTTCCCAAAGTGGGGTATTGACTTTATTACATGTAACCCTCACTCAATCGGGGGGCATGCGTATATCTTCCTAGCGGTAGATTATTTTACTAAGTGGGCCGAGGCGATGCCTACATTTTCGGAAGATGGCAAAACTGCTGCAATTTTCATATTCAATCATATAATTTCTAGATTCGATGTTCCTCAAGCTATTATTACTGATTATGGAAGTCATTTTCGAAACATCATGATGACTGAACTGACAAATAAACTTGGCTTGCGTCACGATAGTTCTACTCCATATTACCCGCAGGCTAATGGTCTGGTTGAAGCTATCAATAAATTTTTAGTCACTATGATCCAACGAATCATTGGTATTCATAGGTCGAATTGGCATAACATGTCATTTCCAGCGCTTTGGGCATATCGAACCTCAGTGAAAACATCAACTGGTTTCACTCCTTTTCAACTGGTCTATGGTTTAGAAGCAATGTTACCCATTGAATGCAAAATCCCGTCATTGCAATTAGCCATAGAATTACTCCCAGCCACTTCTGAAGAGGAGAAATGGTTTTTTTACTTAGCTCAACTAGATGAGAATCGACGCACTGCTGCATTAGCAATCGAAACTCATGCAAAATGGATAAAAGCTCAGTACGATCGAAATGTTACACCTCATAATTTTTCGGAAGGAGACCTAGTTTTACTATATGATCAAGCAAATGATAAACTAGGGGCTGGAAAATTTGTACCTATGTGGCATGGTCCTTATATTGTTAAGTGAAAGCTGGCAAAAGGGGCCTATGAATTGGTAGATTTTGACGGTGTCTCTTTAGGTAAACCCAGAAATGGGTTTTACCTGAAGAGATATTATGCTTAAATTTCGGTGTGGAGATTTTTGTTAGATTAGTTTCTTTATGGCTGGTGTGTTTTAGATTAGAAAAGTGTGCCTAGTTTAGAGAGTAATTTTATCATTGTTCCTGCTTATCTTTATTTTACTCTTGATATTGCAAATGTCGACGTCTCTTCAAACATACATTGGTTTTGCTGATAGTGCTTGCCGTAGTACACAAAACATTTCTTCCGCAACTTGGGTTATCTATTCACCCTCTGATGAGTTAGTGTCTATGCATGGGGTAAGCCTCAGTCAAACAATGAATAACATTGCATAATATAGTGCAGTGATTGGGTTATTATCTGAATCCATCTCATTTGGGATTCAGAGTTTGATTATTAGGTTAGATTCTGAACTCGTTGTATTACAGCTTAACAGGGTTTATGCCATTAGAAATCCATTGTTATTAAGATTATTTTTGAGATTTCGTCTCTTGGAATGTGAATTTGATTACATCGAATATCAGCATATTCCAAGACATTTAAATACATTAGCAGATGCAGTTTCTTCTCGTATGATAAATAGACATTTGCAATAATCAAAACAGTAAATTTAAAAGCATTCATAACATGTTACACTAGATAGTCAGTAATAATGATATATCATAGCATAGAAGAAGTGTGTCAAAATATACATCGTCTTCGATCATAGGTTGAAAAACACCTTATGATCGGCAAAATGATAGTACAAAAAGACAAAAATGTCATGTGAGTCTACAAAAGTGATCATCCTATCCCTAGTGATGATCACGATAAGAAACCATTGCTCGGGCCACCCTACAAAGGAACCTCCTAAAAGGTCCTGGGACCCCAATCACATATCGTTGTAACCTAAGTGGGATATCATCTATGCCAGTCTCTAGAATATCTACTGTCAAACACTCTAGATGATTCTCCAAATCGGTCAAGATCTCTGTAGATTGGTTCTATGGGATTGGTACTGCTGCAACATGGTGTCTTCTCTCATAAGGTTGGAAAGCCGTTGGTCATTTTGGACCCACATCTGGATTTAAAACTTTTTATTGTCAGTTTTGGACGATTTAAAAAACAAAAAAAAATAGTTAAAACTTAGAAAGTGTTGAAAATGATTTTACCTGAATCATCCCACTGCTCTCCTGGTGGAAGAATCATGTTTGGGTCACCACGATAATCCATCCCGGCATATTGAAAATCCTGAATCACAAAAAGTTGGTTCTTCAACCAACGAAAATACTCAGGCGGAAATCGAACAACCTCTGAACCCTCCTCAGAGTGACGGGCCATCAAAGCAACCCAACGCATTATCCTAGGCTGTCGAGGAAGACCAGCCTGAACAAAAAGCTGATGTGGGACCAGCATGGGGACCCTCTCTAGACCAAAGCTCACAACAAGGAAACCGTATCCAAAGTTTTTCAGTTGTCTGTTCTTTGCTCTGGTTAGTTGGCCTTTTACATTTGCCAACACAACCTCGCACCAGTTGAATATGGTACCTCGATAACAGTTTACAACCATCTGCATCTGGGATCTAGTAGCTACATGCAATGCTACACTTTCGCATAGTCTGGTGACAGTGAATGCAATAACCTTAAGTTCAGGACGGTTGATAGTTTTAATATCGATTCGTTTGTCCTTTGTTTGATCATTGCAAAACTCTAATCGGAGATTAGCGACAGACTGGCCACCTGGCCTAGTCCCGAAAAGAGATAATCGTTTGCCTCTCTTAGGCAAACCAGTCAAGAAATATATATCCTCTAGCTCAATTTTGAGTGGGTGGCCACTAATCATGAAACACTGGTCCTGTATATTCCACCTATCTACCAGCCATTGCAAAAAGTCTACTTGGGCCCTCATGCTGGTATGGCCCAGAACTTAAACAGTTCGCATGCTTTCAATGCTTGTATTGTGGGTGGATGATTTATTGCAGCAAGATTCACATCCTCATGCTTGCCTTCATGCCAAATAAGCATTTTGTATCTCCTACAATGCAAAAAAGACATATTAGAACAATTTAGTTCGAAAATTTTTGGGTGGAAATAGAGAAATTTGAAATTTTAAAATCCATTTCGCGGGGTCCGCACCCACTGGTTACAGACAGTGCGTAGGTCCGCAGGCGTCGTAAGCAATAGGTGCAGACCCACGACTTTTTTCTTGTAGAAAAAAGCAGGGGTCCGCAGGGGCTGCGTGTTGCACCTGTGGACCCCCACGAGTGATTTCCTAAACCAATTTATCCTCCAAAAATCAAAATCAAAGCCTAAAAATGAAATGTAAACGGTTGAAATGCAACATAAGGATGATGTGGATTACCTGGAGTTGAAGATTTTCGATTCCAACATATGGATTTTTTGCAATTTTCACAGGAAGTTTCTTACCCAAAAGCTTTCACTTCTCACTCTGAAATCAAATGGTAAAAATGAATTTACAAAAGCCATTTTTATAAGATTTTTTGAATAAATGAATTTTTAATTTATTTATTTTTCACTTTAAAAAGGTAACTTTTTAATACATTTGTATTTATCTTAAATAGGTATGAGTAATGTTTTGAGTTTTGTGCAGAATATTGGATTTTTCGAAGAAAATTGATCATTTTTCAAACAAAGAGTACTTTTATCACTTTTTCGGACTCTTTAAAAATTTTACGAAAAAGTGAAACATTGGAGTCCTCTTTAAGCTCTTTTCTGACTCGTAAAATATGAAAAGATTGCCGATTTTTTTCCCTTTTTAACTCGTTAAACAGAATTAAAAGGGCGGTCCACTTACAACTCTTTTCTGATCATATAAACATGAAAAGATTGTCGGATTTTTGTCGTTTCAAGTTCAATATTGGTTATAAAACGATGTGTCTTCGATCACCTTTTTACTTTTTCAGATCGGAGCCACTAATTATGAAAAATACTCCTTGATCGTAATGGTCTGGTTCTCTCAAGTATTATTTTATACTTTTTTCGGGCTTGAGGGACACAAATTTACGAAAAAGGACACCCATGGAGTTTTCTTAAGTTTTTCTTCAGACTCCCTAAAATTGAAAAATATCGAGTTTTTCCTATACTGGACTCGTTAAAATTTAACAATAAAAGACCCGTTCAATTTTAAACAGGAACGAACCACTCCTTCTTAGGGTTCAAATTTTAAACTAAGTTTGACTCATCCGAAGGATGAGCTTATAAACAAGAAAATGTTATCCTCCTCAAGCTTGTCAAAAATAAAGAGGTACTCGCTAGAAATGGTGGGGGAAAAGAGAGAAAAATGAACTTGTTTGTTACACTTTGTGTTGCAGTTAACAACTCTTAAACATGACACTTTTTTTCACATGGGTTGCGAAATCTTTTGCCTAACAGTTAATCAAACCATATTGAAAGTCTTCAGCCGGTTTCTAGGTATTAGCTTTGGGTCAATTGTCACCAAACTATCTACAGTGTCGTTATGTGTTCAAAGAGGTCAGTTCAAACAAACCATTCATTTGCAAAATATCTGTCATCCATTTTGACCATCCCTAAGTCAGTCTTTCCTAATATGTTTCTTCAAAAATTGATCTATGATTTCATGTTGTGGGCTTGCCTACGACAGATCACTTTCTATCAACTTCAGCTCATTATCTAGAAAGATGATATAGGAATTGTTAGTACCTTGGAATTTGCATGCCCTAATGGCAGGTTTCTTGCTTCGACGATAGGTTGCATCATTGACCTTCGATCAAAGGATTCTATGACATGTTTGACATCAGCGCATTTATTCGCATTTCATGGATTGTACTGAGTACTTTGAGAGCCATTGACATTACTAGTGGTTTCTCTCACACTTTTTAACAGTTCACATCATTGACTGGTAATCAGGTGGTTTCTACCATGTTCGACTTCGACACATTCATTCACATGGATAGAATCATACTAGTTCGGGAAGCAAAAATCAAGACCATGAATCTAGTTTCTACCATCCAGGCTGCGAGGAATTTTGTTATTAATTATACAGTGGACTATTCATAAATAGATGGCTGCACCCATACTGTGTCTACATATGTTTATAGTCTTGATGTATTACAAAATCATTCCTATATCAGAACAATTTAGTCAGTTTTCTAGTCAGTTTTAATCTAAGTATGGGAATGCCTACCTTAGCGATGATATGTTCACACACACACACCATATATATATATATATATATATATATATATAATATAATATATATATATATATATATATATATATTTTTGCATTGAATGTTTTTACAGGTTCCGATTGGGTTGTCCACAAGAATGATCCTTGAAAAGATAAAGTACTTCACTCTTCATAGATGACAAACTCTATCTTCATCTATTACAGACTTCGCACTTTAGGGGGCAATCTGTTGCACAAAAAATTGTCACCTTGACATTCTGCAATCTGTTGGAGTCCATTACCACTCATACTTTCCTCCTTTGTAAGTCTTAAGCCTCAGTTCCTCATATCAAGCCTTGAAAATTAAAAAGTCCTCAAAAGTCTCTAAAACTTTGGTTCCACAGTTTCTCTTTGCATTACCTGCGGTCCCACACCTAATGGTCATGGCTCCTGCGCACTTGACCGCTCCGTCTCTATGTTATGGGTGTGGACCCCTGTAAAAGTTAAAAAGGCATAAGTATATTCTTAAAAACTCACTTTGAGTCATTTCTAGAAGCTTTTGGAAGGAATATTGAGGTGGCAAGTTTTCTTCCTTAAGGTTCATGCATCCCATACCTTAAGGAGCTAACCCCTTGATGTGAGGAGCTTATCCCTTTGAAGGAGCACTTTATCCCTTATAGGTGGACCTGTAACCTCCTTCCTCTGCACTATAAAATGAAGCATTGCGCTGGTTACTGGGGAGGTTGAAAGCTGAATATTTTTGAGGTGAAATGGTGCTAGAACTTAGTCTTATTAGTTGAGTTTTTATGAGGAGAGATTACATACCTCTAATATCTCATTTGGAAGAGTGCAAGACTTGTCAAAGTGAAGGAAATTCCTGTTTCGGACCTTGGGAAGAGCTTATTCAACATCAAGGCTGAAAAGGTTGTAAGGTTCTTCTACTTCAAAGTTAATACAAATAAGTTTGTTTTTTTCAATAAGCTGTTGTTTTATGGTGTATTTTATGGATTCCTTGATCACCATAATGGACATGATTTATGATATTAGCTACGCAGGTGCTGTTTGATGTTTGATTTTTTGTGATTGTTGGTTCTCAAAAGGAAAATATTTTGAACAATTGAAGAATGACTGCTTAAACTAGCGTTGGACTTAAGGTAGGGTCTTAACACCTCTATAGTTTTTATTTATGAATTGTATATGTTTAGAGAAAGATAGATTTGTTTGTCTGCTTGTTGCTAGACTATCTTCTGATACTAGGGAGATCGACCTTGTCCACAAGATTGATTAACTGTCTCATTCATTTTTGGCCAATAACAAAATCTTTGCAGTTGTGCAACCGTTTTACTTACCCCAAAGTGACATGATATTAGAGAAGTGTGTGCTTCTCGAATTATATTTACTCTTTCAGTTTGTGGAATGCATAACTTCCCACAAGGATACAACAGTTGGTCCTTAATGTGATAATTCAATTCTTCTACTCGTTTGCCTTGATTTAAAGTTGCATATACATCTTTAAAATCTATATCTTGAGCATATTGTTCAATATAGCTCTCACGCAATATTGAGTTATGCTTAAGTATAGTAAATGCGTTTATAATTGGTCTAGATAACATATCTGCAAATTTATTGTGTATTCCCTTTTTATATCTGATGACTAAATGAAACTGTTGTAGAAAACCCATCCATCTATAATGTCTTGATTGCTACAACTTATTTTGGGAGTGTAGATATTGAAGTGGTTGATGATCAGTATGTATAACTGTCTCTTTGCCCATTAAGTAATGTTTCCACTTTTTCACACTCTGTACTAATGCATACAATTCTTTATCATATGTGGGATAGTTAACTATTGCAGAATTAAATGTCTCAGAATGATAACATATGGGTTTAACATGCTATATCAACACTGCTCCCATGGCATAGTCACTGGCATCCGTTTGGATCTCAAATGGTCTTTGAAGATCGGGCATTGCTAGTACTGGTGCTGTACTAATCTTTTCTTTCAAGGTGTCAAAGGATTTCTGTTGTTTGCGTCCCCACTGAAACAACTTGTTCAATCTTGTTAAATCATGTAAGGGAGCTGCAATTAAGGAAAAGTTAGAAATGAACTTTCTCCAATATTGTGCTGCTTCTAAGAAGCTTCTAACTTCTGTAGCAGATTTGGGTTTAGGCCAGTTTACAATGACTGCCACCTTAGAGGGATTTATCTTCAATTCACCACCCCCAACTATATGTCCCAAATAATTCAAAGATGTTTTTCCAAATTCGTATTTTGAGAGTTTAACATTAAGTTTTTCTCTTTTCAAAACATCTAGTGTCTGCTTAACTTTCTTTAAATGTTTTTCCCACATTTTACTAAATATAAGAATGGCATCCAGATATACAATAACAAAATCATCTAGAAAAGGTCTGAGTACATCATTCATTATTCTCATGAAAGTAGCAGAAGCATTAGTTAAGCCAAAAGGCATAACCAACCACTCATACAATCCTGCTTTGTTTTGAAAGTAGTCTTCCATGCATCTTGTTCTGCAACTCTGACCTGATGATATCCACTATGCAAGTCTAACTTTGAAAAATAAAAAACTTCCTTTAACTGATCTAATAGGTCATCTATGCGAGGAAGGGGATAACAATTTTTTGTTGTTATCTTATTCAGTGCTCGGTAATCAATGCACATTCTCCACGAGCCATCTTTCTTTTTCACCAAAACGATTGGAGACCCACATGGTGATGTGCTAGCTTTGATGAACCCCTTCTTGAACAACTCCTGCACTTGCTTCTTGATTTTTGCATTGTCTAAAGCGAACAACCTATACATTCTGATGTTAGGCAATGGAGCATCTCACTGCAAATTAATATCATGCACTATTTCCTTTTTGGGTGGCAAACCTTTAGGTTCTTGAAACAATATATCATATGAAACAAATTTTTCTAAATCAGCTTGCTGTTTAGCATCACAACCCTCAAATACATTGGTTTTATCAGGTTTCTCTTCCTTTACAAACATCAGTAAAAATTGTTTGCATGAATTTACAATTCATTTCATTTGCCATGAGTTTATGAGAGTATAATTATTCTTGAGCTTATGAGCTCTTACAATATATTCGATTCCATCTTTAACGAGGAGATTCTTGTTCTCATCTCTATAGAAAATAACTTTTCTATCATACAAGTAGGGACTTCCTAAAACAATTCCACATATATCCAAAGGAATTATATCTAACTCAACCTCATCTACAAATGCTGACTCAAAAGAAAACTCAAGTTTACATTGTCTAGTCACTTGTAGTTGTGCTTTATCACTTAACCGACCTAATGGGTATGGTTTCTTGTGAGGTGTAGTCAGTAATCCCAACTTCTTTACAATTTCTTCAAAAATTAAATTTACTTGTGAGCCACTATCAAACAAAGTATCAATCTTTTGATGCTTGGAAATAAATCGAATATGGAAAAGCTAATGTCTTTTTCTCTCATTTTCTTCATTATTAGTAGATTGTGTAGAATTACTACTAGATGCTTCAGAATTTTTACCTTTTATACCTGTGGTTGCAATGGTTTTTCATCTCCTGTGTCCAACCCTAAATCTTTCTGAATAGCTGCAACAATCTTCTTATTCTTTCCCTCGAACTTCTCAGGTCTCAGGATCTGGATGTAGGATCCAACAATGCTCATCATCATGCCCATCCTTCTTACAGTGAGTGCATGAAAACTTGCTTTTCTGTGCAGTTTTGGACTTCCTCTCTTTCCATTTCTATTTTCTTTTCTCCTTATTCTTGCTTGCAATGGGCTTGGATGATCCCCCAAATTTTGGGATCCCATTCTTTCCTCTAGCTTCTAGATGCATATCTTGAACAGATACCTCATCTATACTAGTGGGATTAAACATGACGATAGTGTGCCTCATGTAGCTATGTGTTGTGGCCAACGACAACCCCCCTTCTTATTTAGTTTTATCACTAATACTAAATAAGTGGGGACCCTTATTCAAAAATTAAAAAAAATCGATTAATGCTTGCATTTCCTTTTTCAATAAAACTTACTATCATAAATTTAGGAGAATACCCTCGAAAAATCTAAAAAGGCTTAAGTTTATGATAAGTTAGAATAAAATCATTCCTTAAGAAACGTCGCATTGCAAAAAGGGTAATGGATGCCTTCCTACAAGCAGAATTATAAGTCGCAAAATCGCGATGCGAAACTACACATTAAAAACATTCATCGCATCTCATGCCTCAAACATCACTTACGCTGAAATGCCTTAAACCACCGATATGCAATGGCGCATACTGCAAATTGCATTTTGTAGAAAACACATTAATGGATGATTTCCATACACCACGAACCAACGATATTGCGATTCCGCGATACTGCGATTTGCGATATTGCGAAGCAAATCACAAATTGCCTTATCGCAGATATTCAGGGTTTGCTGTTCGAAAAAGATTTTTCCATAAACCGAGACCCGGTTATGCGCATTAATGTTAATCAATAAGTTAGTTGGCAATAATTAATGAAATATGGTTTTGATCTGATCGAAGAACCATTTCATGTAAGGTGTTATATTTTATATGTTTTCGGCATTTAAAGCTTTCTTGTCACCTTTTTCTTATCATTATTCTCACCTCATTTGTAAACTGCAGGAACGAAGAGGAGAGAAGTATACATAACAGTGTTCATGATATTATGGGAAAGAAGGGTAAAGCTTTGAGTTATGAAGACAAAGAAATGACACCCTTATATACAGACACCGCCTGTAACAAATATGCCGGTATTACTACTTGGGAAGGCATGTACAGTCTACTTGAGGAAGAAAATCCCAAAATGATGGAGGTTACAACTACTGCAGGCTCACATTGGTCTTCTGAGGCATATGTTACATAACTAACATGTTCGTTCTTGCACCGGATAGTGGCGAGGCCCAAAATTCTTTCATACACGGACATGGTTAAATGGGTACTGGATAGCGCTGATGTCACAAACAAAGAATTTAAGACTCAGGGTCAAGAACTCACGGAGTTGTTATTTCCACAAAATTTAAGCTTTATATCCTCTAACAAAAAGTGTGCAAGAGGTGAAAATCACACCAGGGAAGCCCAGATAAAAAAATGGAGGCAGTTTCCGATGCACGATTAGCACATGACTGAGAAAAACTGCTTGAAGAGGAAAGCCTCTAGTTGCTCAGTCACCTATAAGCCTGGAAATGTGTAGGAAAAAACGCTAAAGGGAAACTCTGATCTCAGAGACCACTCCAGGATATCTATCGAAAGTACAGCATCTGCAGACAGGCTGGAGACAGAAGGCTCAAGAAAGGGCAGAATCAATCAAAAGATTAACCAAGTTGAATTGGGATTCTTACTGGGCGTATTTGGTAAAACCACACAGCCAGTGCATGACTCTTAAAATGTATCATCAATTCTGTGGAGAAGATGGCGCCAGCTCTTGCCGATTCCGTTTTCGCAGGATAGCTAAAGTCAGAAGTCAGCCAGCCAACTCTCCTCAAGCAAATGTTAAACGCTTGCGATTTCAAGGAACGGATACACAGATAGTTAGTTGTTAGTTTTAGTTTTAGATTCAGTTTTAGTGTTAATTTTGCTTTATTTTTGCCTGAAATGAGGATGGTCATTTAAACCACATCCTACATTTTTGTAATAAATTATTTTTATATTTAGCTAGCAGTATTTAAACCCTTCTCATGCATTTAGAGAAGGGTCCTAAAATTTGTCAAAAACTTGTCCTCAAAACATGCACTTTTGCACCCTCCGAGGAGGTTTTGATGAATGAATGGAACATGATTTATTGATATCTATGTTTAATATCTATTACTAATGTTGCACTTTTGTACTCTTAGTGGATGTTGGATTAAGAAGAGATAAATAATTATTGCTTGAAGGTCATGAGTAGAACTAGTTATAAATGGTACTTTTATCTCTTAACTATTTATGCCTGTGTTAAAGTGATATTCATGTTCAGTTATTTATGTATGAATGCGTGAATGCTTGAGTTATCATTTGGCACTTCTGTACGGTGATATCTATTTATTTATGCTTAATATATGAGTAGCTTATTATGCGATATGTTTTTTACAAATGTTTCGTCTAACTTTTTATACGAAATGGTTTATCTTTATTGAATTATTTTCTCATAACAATTGAATGATCTTCATTACCAATTGTTATTTGAAATCATTTTAGATTTCATAACAAAAAGATTACATCCTGGGTTAGTTTAGAATTAGATATTTATGTTTATTAGAATACAATTGCATGTTGTTAGATTAGATGTATAATAAAAGCATTTCACTTAAGAACTATTAGAAATGAAATATCAATTCTCAAGACACACACACACACACACATATTGGGAAACTGGTCCCATATCCCCAATCGGACCCACTATACCAAATGGAAAAGGAGCTGCTAACCAAGGTCCGGACCGGGTGGGTATCCCCCTTGTTGTAGACCCGATTTTCAGGGCTTCAACATATTTGGCGCTAGAAGAAGGGCCACAAACTGTGAATGAAAAGTAAGTCTAAATCTAAATGCCATTCTGAGAGTAAATCCCCCTCACCATCTCCCCCGACTTCTCCATCACACTTATAATCTTTAAATCTTGAGCAAGAAGTTGAAAGAACAACAGCCACTGCCACAAACCCTGACATTTCAGAGAAATCTACTATTGAACCTCCTGAAGTTGAATCTTTGATCCATAAACTTCAATGATTTTCTATATCACCTCAAAGATCTGATAAATCTCAAGGCAGTGTGACATCGCAATATAACCCTCGTCATCCTCTCACTAGATTAAAGAGCGAAAAGTTTGGTATTGAGCCAACTGAGTTACCACTACCTACAAGGAAGAGAGCAAGGAAATCACCTAAAGGGTCTGATAGTGAGACTCTTTCGTTATCATCATCCATCTCAACCTCTCCACCGCGAAGTCAACCATCCACCCCTCGACTTCAGATTATTGTCCACCAGTCCACTGGAACTTCCACATCCCCTTCTTAATCATCTGGAATCGTAATATCCTCATCTTCCCAACTGCAGGGATCATCTTCTGCGCTTTCCTCTGTTAGTAGTTCAACGATGGCCCAATCTCCATGGAATAATCTAGGGGAAGTCTTAATGCCTGCGCCCTTGAGTCAAATACCAGCCCATCCTGAAAAATGGCTGCCTAAGTTTAATCCTAAAGCAGGCATGCTAGCGGAAGAACATATAAACAACTTTATGTTATCTATAAATCTCAATGGAGTTACTAATGAAGATGCTATCGTCTGAATCTTTCCTTACACCCTGCAAGGAGCAGCCGGATCATGGTATTTCTCATTACCCTCTGGATCTATCACTAGTTGGGATATCTTCCAAGAACAATTCTTGATTAAGTTCGGTGATGACAGGTCTACGGAAACACGGATCAATGACCTATCTAACCTTACGACTGAGTCAAAAGAGCCTATCAAAGATTTTAATTCACGTTTCAATAAACTGTTGAATAAAATTCCTACTGCTTCCAAGCCTAGCGAAGAAGTGCGAAGTGAATGGTACATCTCTGCTTTACCATCAAACATAGAAATATTCGTTGATAGGGCTAACAAAACAACTTTTGCTGACAATATGAAGGAAGCAATAGCGGTAGAGAAACATATCATAGCCTTAGAAAAGAAAAATGCTGTAGATGAACAAAAATCTAAGAAGGTTACTTTTAAGGAAGATCCTAAGAAAAAATAGTCGAAAGATCCATTCGATTTAGAAGGATTGCAGAAAGTTTTGAAAACCATGTCTAATGAAATGGTTGACATTAAGAAACAAGTAGCAGAAACTTCTTCTAAAAATCCGTATAAGCCTTATAGAAGAAATCCTTCGATCGATTCAAAGCCTCCCAATGCTATCACAAGTGCTGAATCAGAAGAAGAAGAAGAGGAAATTGCTACTGAAGAACCTACCGATGAAGAAGAAGTTGTGGAGGTACAAGGTATGTGGGATTTCATCCTCCCAGATGAAGAGGATCAAGAGGCATCACCGGTTAGTACTCGAAGTAGAAATCAACTCGATCCTCCTCAACCTACTCCTAAGCCAAAGAGTGCAAGCTCAATGCCTAAGGATAAAGTCAAAACCAAGAAAATGACACCTAAAGTGACTCAAACAAGCCCAGTCCAAACAGATTCACCAACTCCATCTAAGACATTGATTGTTTCAGATGAAATGGAGTATAATATGATATATCATAGAAGACATGAAGAAGGCTAGGGCTAACATCACTTTTTATGAATTGAGCAAGTTAAAACATCAGCAAAAGGTACTTTTGAAAGAATTACATGCTGTACTAGTTGCACCTCTACCCATCGCTGTAATCTCTCAAGATTCCCATGAGATGGGAAGACCTCCAACTAATGTGATTAATAAAGTTGATTTAAAGGATATCGCTTTAATTGGAGGAAAGTCGAGATCTCATACTCCCCCATTTCTTCTTACTTATGAAGTTTTCAACAAAAAATTTCATAATTGTCTAGTGGATTCTGGAGCTTCATCTAATATCTTATTAAAGTCAATATGTGCAAAGTTGAACATTCAAACTCAAAAATCTGCTGTGCGCATAGTTTAGCTGGATCGATCGCAAGTTGAAGTGATCAACGAATTAAATCAGGTTACCATAAGGCTGTCATCTAATCCAAAGGTATGTCAAGTTATCTACATTTTAGTTGCAGATATTCCAGAATTTTATGGCTTAATTCTTAGCAGATATTGGTCAGAAAAATTTCATGGATACTTTGCAACTAATTGGTCGCACATGTGTCTCCCTTATAATGGTAAACCAAATCATATAAAGGTTGAGCGAGAAAGACATCAGAAATACGTAGTAACAAAACTGGAAGGAGAAAATGAACCAATAGCATACAACAATAATAATATTGGCAACTAGTCTATTGATTCTTTCTTAGGAAATTTTAATGCTCATACTTCACCTTACTTAGAACATTCTGTTTTATCTCAAGTAGAATTTTTTTCTCAAATAGATAGTTCTAAATGTATTAATTTTATGGATAGTCCTGTAAATAAATCTTTATTTTGGAAGTTATTTTTTGATGGTTCTAAGTCTAACGAATGAGCAGGAGCAGGATGCGTAATCAGTCTAGAGTGAAACAAAACTATGCTAACTTGTAGACTCAAGTTCGACTGCACCAATAATACCGCAAAATACAAGGCTTTAGTCCAAGGATTATACAAAGCAATTGGATTAGACATCAAATATATACAAATATTTGGAGACTCTGAAATTTTAATCAGATAGGTATGCAATACTATACATTGTTTATTAGGTCATTTAAAGCATTACCAATCTTTGGTTCAAGATCTGACTAAACATTTTATAACATTCAATATTTCATCAATTCCTAGACTCCAAAATGCTAGTGTAGACCTCTTAGCTAACATAGCTTCCAAGCTCATTCCCTCAGAAAACTATAGCCCTGATATATTTTCAACCAAATTAATCTTTAGACCCTCGATTCCTGATAACATTACCAACTGGATGATTTTCAACAATGATCATGATATTGTAAGCTTCCTCACATCTGAGGGATCTTACACCAATCAGATAATTGATGAGGACCAACATGATAGACAATTGCAACAAGATAGCACTAATAATGCTATGCCAAAGTCAGTAGTCAAATTAGAAGTATATGATTTGAAAGATCGATTCAAGAGATCTACCAATTCAAAACTTCAAAGTTCAACTCTGAACTATGAATTAGTAAATCTAGGAACTAATACCAAGCCACAGAATATCAATCTAGGCCTTGGCCTAGCTCCTGAAGAAAAATTAGCGTATGTTCATCTCTTGAAACAATACAAAAGTGTCTTTGCTTGGAATTACGATGAACTCAAGACTTATGACACTTCTATCATCCAACATATTATCCCAATGATAAACGATGAAAAACCTGTCCAGCAAAATGTGAGAAAGATCCATCCTAATCTAGAAAACCAGATCAAATCTGAGCTCAATAAGTTATTGAAGGCCAAAATCGTTTTTCCCGTTCGACATTCTAAATGGGTTTCCAACATGGTTCCCGTTAGAAAGAAGAATGAAGGCATTAGAATTTGCATTGACTTTCGAAATCTTAACAAAGCCTGACAAAAAGATAATTTTCCTTTGTCTCCCATGGAGCAAATACTGCAGGTTGTCGTAGGAGCATAATTAATGTCTTTCTTGGATGGTTTCTCTGGCTACAACCAAGTGTTGGTCCATCCCGATGATCAATTAAATACCACGTTCAAAACCAAATGGGGCACCTATGCATATCAACAAATTCCTTTTGTTCTGATCAACGCTGGTGCCACATTTCAAAGGGCCATGGACATCGCATTTAAGGGATTAGTAAACAAATCAGTAGTAATCTACTTGGATGATATAATTGTATATTCCAAAAAGCGAGGCAATCATCTCAGAGATCTAAAACAGATCTTCCAACATTGTCAAAGGTATGGAATTTCACTTATTTCCGAAATACCATTTGAAGAGATACAAATGTATGAGGTAAGCCTAAACGATGTTGAATTATTATATGTTGATATCATATTTTATCTAAAGAATGGATATGCTCCTTCAAACCTCTATTATACAAAGAAAAGAGCTCTAAGGTTGAACACTAAGCAATATCAGCTCGTGAACGATGTACTTTTTAGAATGAATTATGATTCTGTTCTCCTTAGATGTCTTGAGAAATATGAAGCTGAAAAGGTGTTGCAGGAACTTCACGATGGACCAGCAGGTGGACATTATGCTGGAGATGCTACTGCACATAAAATCCTCTGTGCAGGCTATTACTGGCTCACACTATTCAAAGACACGCATAGCTACGTAAGGAAATGTCAAGTTTGTCAAATTGTTGCTGGGAGACAAAAGAAACCATCATTGCCTCTGCAACCAGTCAACATTGAGCAACCTTTTGATCAATGGGGATTGGATATAATAGGTGAGATCGTTCCTCACTCTTCTAAACATCATAAGTATATCTTTACAGTTACATATTATTTTACTAAATGGGTAGAAGCAGTTCCTCTCAAGACAGCTAATGCCAAACATATCATTGATTTCATAGATCAGTTCATAATCACCAGGTTTGGTTTACCTTTTTCTTTAATGTTTGATAATGCATCGTATTTTTCTGGAAATGCTATGACTGAATTTGCACTCAAAAGAGGTTTTAAGCTTAAATACTCTACCAATTATTACCCACAGGGGAATGGGTTAGCTAAATCTATGAATAAAAACTTAATCAGAATCATTAAGCAAACCATTGATCAAACTCACAAAAATTGGCACAAGTCTTTAATATATGCTTTTTGGGAAGACCGAATAATGCAGAAAGCCTCCATTGGCAATTCTCCCTTTAATTTAGTTTATGGGAAAGAAGTGGTTCTTCCAACTCATCTAGCAATTCCCTCTTTGGCCTTAGTTCAATATATTGATGAAGCGCCAACTTCTTCCTTACAACTAAGGCAACTGGAAATACTTAAGATAGAAGAGCAACGAGAACAGGCTAAAATAACTCATGCTCATCACCAAGCATTAGTAAAATCTTCTTTTGATTCAAACATGATATCTAGAAAGGAATTTTAGATGGGAGATCTAGTTTTAAAATGGGAAAAGGCTCATGAGGAAAAAGGAAAACATACGAAATTTCAACGAATGTGGCTTGGCCCTTTCCAAATTGCAGAAGTCATAGGTCCATATACTTTTATGTTATAGGATTTAACAGGAAAAATACGGACATATCCTCAAAAAAATACTTTCCATAGGAGATCATTCTTCTATTTTTGTAGATTAGTTTTTCCTTTATTTTCATAATAAAACCAGTTGTAAATGGTTACATTTGGAATTCACGGAAAAGGCAAGTATTTCTTTTAGACTTTGTATTTTTTGCTTGTATAAATAGATTTGTTTTAGAAAATTGGTCATTGTTATTGAAAGATACAGTCAAAGGCTATAAGCCTGGAAATGATACTAGTTTCAACCTTGTAAATTTTGATAAAAAATGACCTTTAGTGGGAAATTGTTTTATATCAATCCAATGAAAGGTATCAATAACAAAACGAAGATTCTCTGTAGAAAATCTCTTTCCAAAAAACTCTACCATTGTCATCTAGAGCTATTCTTAAGGAAACAATGACTTCCTCCCCACCTAGGGAATTACAAGCTTCAAGGAATAATCCAACAATACACTTTAACTTAAAGAATAAGAGGTCTCATCACGAGACAACTTATCATGATCATAGATATTATAGCTTGCTGACTTTGCCAAAACTGCATACCACAACAGGGCAATGACTCAAGATTGTTGCAATCAAAAGACAAGGGGTCTCATCACGAGCCAGCTCATTTAGCAAAGTTATAAATCAAGTGAGTGGGACTGTCATAAATTGGCTACCAAACCAAGGCATTGTTCTTTAAGGGTTAAAAGAAAATGAAAGCACTAAGTGTGGATATGGATTTCTCTTTGAAAATTGTATATTTCTCCAAGTGGGATACATGATCATTGCTGGGTAATAGATAACCCTGTTGAGGCTATAAAAACCTGCTGGCAGCAGAGGCTCTACCTATGACAAATGAGCATATTTAAAACTGATTTACAGAGAAGGCTTTGCTTTTATCTTTATAAACCAAGTAGTGACTGATTTAGATACAATGACTAGCTTGAGGAAGTAAATAACCAAAGTTAAACATAGAAGAAACAAACTATCATTGACAGCTGAAAGCATGATGTACTTTATCTTTATATAATAAAGTTTGATTTTTTGGAAAGTTTTCTGTTTTGGAAGTTTAGAAAATTAAAAATAAAAGCAGAGATAACTGGTTCTTCCAAGTGAATTTCCAATTGTTGTGGCCAACAACAACCCCCCTTCTTATTTAGTTTTATCACTAACACTAAATAAGTGGGGACCCTTATTCAAAAATTAAAAAAAATCGATTAATGCTTGTATTTCCTTTTTAAATAAAACTTACTATCATAAACTTAGGAAAATACCCTCAAAAAATATAAAAAGGCTTAAGTTTTATTATAAGTTAGAATAAAATCATTCCTTAAGAAATGTCGCATCGCAGAAAGGGTAATGGATGCCTCCTACAAGCGGAATTTTAAGTTGCGAAATTGTGATGCGAAACTACGCACTAAAAACATTCATTGCATCGCACGCCTCAAGCATCACTTACGTTGAAATGCCTTAAACCACCGATATGCGATGGCGCATATCGCAAATCACATTTCGCAGAAAACACATTAATGGATGATTGTCATACACCACGAACTAGCGATATTGCGAAGCAAATCGAAAATTGCCTTATAGCAGATCTTCAGGGCTCGTTGTTCGAAAAATATTTTTCCATAAATCGAGACCCGGTTATGTGCATTAATGTTAATCAATACGTTTGTTGGAAATAATTAATGAAATATGGTTTTGATCTGATCGAAGAACCATTTCATGTAAGGTGGTATATTTTATATGTTTTCAGCATTTAAACCTTTCCTGTCACCTTTTTTTTATCATTATTCTCACCTCATTTGTAAACTACAGGAACAAAGAGTAGAGAAGTATACATAGCAGTGTTCAGGATATTATGGGAAAGAAGGGTAAAGCTCCAAGTTTTGGAGACAAAGAAATGACGTCCTTATATACAGACATCGCCTGTAACAAAGATGTCGATATTACTACTTGGGAAGGCATGTACAGTCTACTTGAGGAAGAAAATCCCAAAACGCTGGAGGTTACAGCTACTATAGGCTCACATGGGTCTTCTGAGGCGTCTATTACAGAACTAGCATGTTTGTTCTTGCACCGGATGGCGGCGAGGCCCAAAATTCTTCCACACACAGACATGGTTAAATGGGTACTAGATAACTTGATGTCACAAACAAAAAATTTAAGACTCAGGGTTAAGAACTCACGGAGTCGTTATTTCCAAAAAATTTAAGCTTTATATCTTCTAACAAAAAGTGCGCAAGAGGCGAAAATCACACCAGGGAAGCTTGAATCAAGAAATGGAGGCAGTTTCTGATGTGTGATTCACTAGGCAAAACCCCTTGAAGAGGAAAGCCTCTAATTGCTCAGTCGCCTGTAAGCCTGAAAATTTGTAGGAAAAAACGCTAAAGGGCAAATCTGATCTCAGAGACCACTCGAGGATATCTACTGAAAGTACAACATCTGCAGACAGGCTGGAGACAGAAGGCTCAAGAAAGGGCAGAATCAATCAAAAGATTAACCAAGTTGAATTGGGATTCTTACCGGGTGTCTTTGGTAAAACCACACAGCCAGTGCATGACTCTCAAATGTATCATCAATTCTGCCGAGAAGATGGTGCCAACTCTTGCCGATTCTGTTTTCGCATGACAGCTAAAGTCGGAAGTCGGCCAGCCAACTCTCCTCAAGCAAATGCTGAACGCTTGCGATTTCAAGGAACATATACACAGATAGTTAGTTGTTAGTTTTAGTTTTAGATTCAGCTTTAGTGTTAATTTTGCTTTATTTTTTCCTGAAATGAGGACAATCATTTAAACCGCATCGTACATTTTTGTAATAAATTATTTTTAGATTTAGCTAGTAGTATTTAAACCCTTCTCATGCATTCAGAGAAGGGTCTTGAAATTTGTCAAAACTTGTCCTCAGAACATGCACTTTTTCACCCTTCGAGGAGGTTTGATGAATGAATGGAACAAGATTTATTGATATCTGCGTTTAATATCTACTATTGATGTTGCACTTTTGTACTCTTAGTGCATGTTGGATTAAGAAGATATAAAATATTATTGCTTGAAGCTCATGAGTAGAACTAGTTATAAATGGTAATTTTATCTCTTAACTATTTCTGTCTATGTGTTAAAGTGATATTCATGTTTAGTTATTTATGTATGAATGCGTGAATGCTTGAGTTATCATTTGGCACTTCTGTACGGTGATAGCTATTTATTCATGCTTAATATATGAGTAGCTTATTATGCGATATGTTTTTTACAACTGTTTCGTCTAACTTTTTATACGAAATGGTTTATATTTATTGAATTATTTTCTCATAGCAGTAGAATGATCTTTATGATCAATTTTTATTTGAAATCATTTTAGATCGCATAACAGAAAGATTACATCCTGGTTTAGTTTAGAATTAGATATTTCTGTTTATTAGAATAATTGCATGTTGTTAGATTAGATTTAGAATAAAAGCATTTCACTTAAGAACTATTAGAAAGGAAATATCAATTCTCGACACACACACACACACATATATGGGGACACTGGTCCCATATCCCCAGTCAGACCCACTATACCAAACGGAAAAGGAGTTGCTAACCAAGGTTCGAACCAGGTGGGTATCCCCCTTGTTGTAGACCTAATTTTCGGGGCTTCAACATTGTGTAGACCACCTATGTACTTCAACAGAGTCTCAGGTGAGTCTAATGAAATTCCTAGAATCAAAGCTATTTTCCTAAATTCTTGGGTGTAACCTTGTACACTTTGCCCTTTCAATTGGCGAAGAGTTTTCCAGCTCATCATGGCTTGTTGCATGTAAACTAGTGGATAGAACTACTTTTTGATTGCAAAAACAAATTCACTCCAGACAGAAATAATCTTACCATGTTTCTTCATGTTAGCTTGTGTCCTGCCTTCCCACCATACCAAGGCAGTGACTTCGAGGCGTAGGCTAGCCAGTTGAATCTTACTCTTGTCTGAGTCAATACTCTGCACTCTGCAATAAACATCAATTTGTCTGATCCAATTATCCAACTTCTCTGCATTCAACTCTCCATCATATATTGGTAAATCAAATTTAACATCTAATTTAATCAAAGATGTCTTCTTTTTATGTTTAGGGCTATTATGAGGTGTGAGAAAGTTTTCTTCTTTCCCTTTTCCTTTTGAGTGGTCATGGAGGAGAGATTCTTCTTCTCCTTTATCTTGTTTGGAGCCTGATGATTCTTCATCTTTATGTTTCCTAAAGTCCCTATACATTTCCTCTACCATGGACCTCATGGCTAGGAAACTATCTATAAATTAGGGATCTGGTCCCAAGGGACTTTCTTCTGACATTTTCTTCTAAGGATAGGCTCTTGCAATTTCTAGGTTAGTTTCAACCAACTCTCCTTCTCCTAATTTAAGCTTTGATCTAGTTAGCATTCAAAAACAAAATCTAGCACAAGCTTGTCTAACCTTAACAACTTAGAGCTCTGATACCACTTGATCTGAAATCACCTGTAAATGATCTCAGTGAATTAATGAAGGTATTATAGACTCATGTGCTGGGGGTGTGCCTATGTTATTTTATGCAACAGATCGATAATATTGCGAAATACATAGAAAACAGTAAGAGAAATATAGTAAGCAAACACATAAAACATAACAAGTTTAATAAGGAGTTCACCCAATCCTCCTGGGCTACGTCTCCTGGTCCAACCTTTAGTGGTGGCCTTTCTATTGTGTCTTAAAGCTGAGTTTTTACAATAAGGAGCTCAATTTGAGTCTCACTTAACAGATGATGATAAGTAGGATTGTATTTGGATCCCCCAAGTCTCTAGAGTACATAGACTCCCCTTACTGAATCTCGACCTCAACTGGTCTCAGTGGTATGAGTCCAATTTGGTACTCAATACTTGACAGGTATACACAGAAGAGTTGCTTGAACCTATCAAGCCTTCTCTGGAGTTCACAGACTCTCGGACTCTCTATGTCTCTATCTGCTTGATGCCGCTTTTGCTCTGCAGGTCAGCTCAACTTCTCTGTTCTCTTCAATTCGCTTCTTTCTTTCCTCTTGACTTTCTGCTTCTCTTTCTCTGCCTCCTTTACTCTTTGTCTGTTCACGGCTTAAAGCCAATCTGCTCCTTGAATGTTCATTTCCGCTTCCTAACTCTCTGGATCTCCTGCCTCTGCCTGCTATAATTCCCCTACTTTGTGTCATCATCAGTGTGTAACACTTCACAGAGAGGTGGCCACTTGTTTTCTCACGAACTGAGTGTCAGTTCTCTTTGAACACTTGTTATTTCAGTTGCTTCAAGATTTCCCGTGAAACTGATTCCTCTGCCAGCTCAGTGGTCATGCATGACCTCGAATCTCATATGACTCATCCTATTTCCCCGTCAAATCTAGTCATCCATCGGATAATTTCTCCACTGTTGATCTGGAGCCTCTCGATCCTACAGTCTCCGTCCATATCGCATGGGTAAGTAGCCTCACCTTTACCTGCACGATGTGAGCGGTTTTCTCTCTCATCTGCCAGAGGCGTGTCACCTAGTGTATGGCATTGGGTGGGACTCAGTCAAACCCGCTTACCACTTGAAGCCCTTTTGATATCTTGTTGGTTTTGGCACGAGACCCACCTTTTGACAGAATCGGAAATTCCCGTACGGTTTTATGCTTTTCCTGATGATCGAGTGCTTGGGGCTTTTCCTTCGCTGAGGGGGATGCCCTACGATACGTGATTAGCAAACTGCCTCTGTTTTTGGATTTGACTTCCCATTTGTCAATTTGTGCCAGTGCGCGGTCACCATGGGCCAATGGTCTGCGCGCTTTGACCGAGGGTCCTCGTTGTTCTGTGCTGACCACAAATTGCCATTGTTTAGAGGTTATTTCTGATAAGCTCGATATCCATAAGATTTTTGAAGCTTGACATAATTTGAAACAATGATGAAAACTTAGAGAATGTTTAAGGATCCATTTCAGATCATGATCACAAACTTGAAAAGACTAAGGAATTCTTAATCGAGCTGAGTGGATCCAACCAAGTATAGACAATTGATTGGATCACTAATGTACTTGGTGAGTACTTAACCAACCATGTTTTGTAGTAAATATTCTCAGTCAATTCCAAGTTGAGCCGAAGCATGATCATTGGATAGAAGCTAAGCACATTCTGAGATATCTATAAGGAATAATCCACTACTCCCTAAAATATGATAGGAGGAATGATGTCCACTTGATTGGATATACAGATTTTGACTGGGAAGGTAGTGAGTAGGATGGAACAAGCACTATAAGAGGATGCTTTAGTTTGGGATCCTCCATGGTATCATGGATGAGTAGGAAGAAAGAATCGGTTGCTTTAAGTAGTGCCGACGTTGAATATATTACATCCTGTGAGGTAAGTAAAGAAGCATTCTGGTTGAGGAAGCTGTTGTCCGATTTGTTTGAAGGACCAACAGACCTTATAGTGACACATTGTGATGACACCAGCTGTATAAGATTGTCTGAAGACCTAGTGTTTCATTGAAAGAAAAAGCATATAAACAACAAATATCACTACATTCAGAAGCTAGTACAGGATGGTGTGTTGCAACTACAATATATCTCCATTGATGAGCAGGTAGCTGACATATTGATAAAATATCCTCCTAATAAGAAGCTTGTGTATTTGAGAGACAAGCTTGGTCTGGTTGATATATCCTCCCTAGTTGAGAGGGAGAGATAGGCAGATCATTCTTGTCTTCACTTTTGAAGACAAAATGGAGGATTGGGTAAACATCTTGCATTTGATACTCTTTGAGGACAAGGTAGGGCATCCAAGATAAGAGTAGTCGAGGACTAGCTATCCAAGATAAGAATATTCCAAGAAGGACATACTCTATGAACACCCAGGTGGGGTATGTGCCTTGAGAGACAATGAAAATGGTGTCTTTAAATCATTGGTCTCGCCAGCATTGTGCTTTGATATTGTGGAGAGATAGAGCTTTTAGTCAATGCCTTGCCATGTGACAATGCTGGTCGTTATGATGCTAAACATATGGGTTACCAATCCAACTTTTCTTATGAGATCTCTTTAGAGTGAGAATGTCCATGTCCCATTTATGAATACCTCCCTTGTTAAGAGGGAGTGTTGAAAAACGTGTAACTAGGTTTCGTCTTCATAAATATGAAATGTACTTTTGATTCTTGTATTTTGTAAAATGAAAGAAGAATTATTATTTTTATTTTTGGAGCATGCGTTTCATGCTCAAGGTATTTTATTTTATGGTTAAGCACCCATTGAGGGCTTCTAAGGTTTGTCCTAGGTCAAGAAGTCAAAAGAGTCATTGTCATAAGTTGAAGACCCCATTTGGCACATTGTAACTTGTAAAGAAATTTTTTTTTGTAATTAAAAGTGTCACAATACCCTTCAAGGACAAGTCAACTTGGTAGCTGAGAAGTCAACCTATTTTGAGGAGCCACGTCCACCTCAAGAAGCCTATATAAAGGAGGGAACTCAACCTCATTGAGACACAATCACTTCACATCTCATTCAAGTGAAGGAGGAGTAGAAAAAGGCTAGCAAAAAAGGAAGGGGACAAAGGAAGAAGTTTACGAGCTAAGTATATCTCACATGTGCGAAGAAGGAAGGCTAGGGTTTGTTGCTTCAAGGTTGAAATTCTCTATTCGTTGAAGACAGATAAAAGTTGTTGGAAGAAGGGCCTACTAGGTCATCTTTTATCCCTAAACAAGGAAGAAAAGCAAGTGTAGTTGTTGGAAGGCCTTGGAAGGCTAAATTTCGCTCACAAGTGTGGATGTAGTAGCAGTCGCGGGGTCCAAAAATTTCAAACCTATAGTAGAGGCCGAAATTCTGAATTGAAGTTATGCTGCTGGAAGAGATTTGACTGGGTTTGACTTGGACAAAGAAAGCACATAATTAGGAGAGGTTGGAGTTGGTATTGATATTGTTCTAGAGGTCTTGGAATTCGTCAATTAAAGAATCTATAAGAAGAGAAGAGATTTACAAGTTTTCCTCTCAAGTGGAGAGGTTTGGGCCTTGGTTTGCAATCTACATCTTGTGTACTATTGTTCTTCTTATTTTTGGTAGTTATTTGTGTTGGGTGTGTGTTATATTGTTTCCACAACTAGCCCCATACATGAAGTTGGGGGGTTTGCAGGAGGGCACTAGCCCCTTGCACGGGGTTCGGAGCAATGCACTGAGAATTTTTTTTGTTGGACTCTATATTAGGTGGGCGGACCTACCTATGGTTTTGTGCATGGATTTCACACATGGTTTTGGGCATGATGGTTTTCTGCCCATGGTATTTTATAGATCTGGTAAATGGAACTGCGATTATGTTCTAATCCAGGGTTAATGGATTAGGGTTTAGGGATGCTTCAGCATGTATATATATGTATTGTAACATTGAAAGGAATATAATGAAAAATCAATCTAGTAGTCCCAGTTTTGTGATCTAGGGGAAAATCTCTATGTATATCTGTTTTATGTTTTATGCTCTCACCATTGTTTATTTTCTGTTTTTTAAGAATTTGTTAGCAGGTAATTTCTGTATACTTGCATTTTCCTTTTGTTTATATAGCTTGTTTGATATGATTCATTGATTATCATGTAATAATGATATAACCCCCTTTTGTGATGGGAAATTCATCACTTCATTGGGTCCAAATGTTCATAGAGAATTCATTTTATTTTGAGAGGCGTGATATGCATGTATAATATCAAGGATGAGTGGCAGTAGAAGAGGGAATAGAGCTTAGGATACAATTTGGATTTTACTTGATTTACATCCCTTGCCATTATTTTTCACTTTAACATTTGGCTCATGCTCTTTCTTATCTTACAACTACATCAACCTTAGGTATATACAATCCCTTTTTCTCATAGGACAAGGTCAACAATGAACCAACATGAGCCACTAACAACAACCAATCAAAAGGTAGGACAATGGAGTAGGGATTGATGTTAAATGTTAAGTATGGATATCTTGGAACACTACAATCATCAAAGCCTCCTATTTGTGCCCCTACTAGATAGTGAAATAAAGGCCTTAGGGAAGGTCATATTAGAATAGGGGTAAAGTGATAACCACCAAGGTGAAGCAAGGGAACAAGTGTATAACCAATAACATTCTATCATCTAATTCAACTTGTGATCCACATTAGAATGCCCTTAAACATCAAATGAAAGCAATTGAATACAAAATTGGTCAATGAACCTCACAATAGATGATCCACATTCATTATATGAGCGAACTAAATAAAATAATGCACTAATAAAAGAGTGGATGAGAGGCATCTAAGGATGGCTATGTGGATTATAATAGAGTTGTTGGTTGGTAGACTACATAATAGGAGAACAAAATTCTCCTATGGTTACCCATACTTGTGGGTGGGTAACAATATCCAAAAAACATTCTCATCCATACACCAAACATGTCTATCATAAGGAAATACATAAATCCTAAAATACCAAATGACTATTTAACATATAACTTCAACATGATTATAATTATTAGGAGGTAGTACTTGAGCATACAAAGAACCCCCATTAATTTTTAGTTACACTTACTTTCGAGTAACTTAATTAATAGAAGTAGTCAAATGTTTTTATTAAATACAACAAAGATTATTTAATACTATAGTATGTAAGGAATGTGATGAGGGGTGAGGGAGAGAGCTTAGGTAGAAGCATGAGGGGCATAGAGAGCTATGCGTACAAAGGGCTAAATGGAACCAAAGGGAGTGTAGGTGGGGTATGGGAGGGAATATGACATAGAAGAGGTCTAAAAAGGATTCAAACCAATGAATGGTTAAGACTCAATGCCTATAAGAAAGTTTGACCATTAACCAAGGCTAATCAAGCTATGTAAAAGCTGAGTAAGACAAAATGAATATGAGTAGAAAAAAATTTAAATGAAAGGAAAAAACCTAATTGGAGGGAAGGATGAGGAAGGGGAGATGAAGGGTCATGTCTATTGGCCTTCCTCCTACACTCGAGATCTCCCTCTTTCCACCTGCTATCATTCTGTACTTTTGAGGTTGAGGTAGTAAATACATTGGACAACATCAAACCACTTTTGAAGCTAGGATCTAGCCCTGCCAGCTTCAGAGAGGGATCTCTCTTTATAATTTAACTTTGTTTTTTAATATGATCTTAGGCTAGTTATAATTATGCTTGGTTGTTTGTTTGAATTTGGTTGATTGGTTTGGTTGGTTGATCTGATCAAATTAATTTCTTTCCATTTGACTATGGAGTCAAATAAAGCTAGATATTGCATCAATATGTTTAAAAGAGTAATCACAGAGCAAGATAGTTGCTTTTACTAGATCTTTAAATTAAATAATGAAATGAGGATGAGGTATTTTCAGTAATGATTGAAAAGAATTTAAGATTTTCTCGATCAAACTTCCGAAGAAAAACATATAGATTGTAAAAAGAGTCCAAATAAGGTGTTCAATTAACAAATCTTAATTTTCACACTTCCTGCCTTACAATTAGATTTTCAGATGATTATAACGCAGAGAAAAACAATGGGAACCACTGTTACAATAGGAAAAACATCACCAGTAAATTGTAGCACAAGAATCTTGTGAAAGTCTTTGTATTATTAACACTCCAATAGTGTGGAAAAAGTACAATGCTCAATAATACAAATTACAATGATCAGGAACCGACCCCCAATACTTCAAATGAATGAAGTATTTAAACAAAATTTCCAAAAAGATCACAATGAATTCCGCATCAACATGGAATTTTATTATTAACTTCAAACTAACAGGATTTAGTAATGTGATCAAAAGAGGTGAATTTGGTGAAGTGATCTGGACATCTAGCACTGTTTTGGTGGAGAAAAATTGCTGAGTTGCCACAATTTGGGTGTTACACTGGTGTAGCTGATCTCTTTCTTTACTCTTGGAATTCACACAATTTATCCCACTGCTCTTCATCCGGGATGGTGTTTTTTGTTGCCTTGTGGTAGATGTCATCTACCTCAGTATATCGAGAAAATGTGGGTTTTACTATGAAAATATTCTTTATCTCATGCTGAATGAAAATAATGTTGCTGATAGCTTCGAAAAAAACTCTCCCTGTCATAGCACCTTTAATGTGGGAAGATTTAGCAGTATCCTTCGCAATTTCTTTAAGCTTCTTTATATGATCTTCCCTAGTCATTAATTTTTCATTAATTACAGATAAAGAAGCCAGACCCCTCTTTGCTAATGCTTCTATTTTGGTGAAAAATCTGTTGATTGCTATTTCCAACTATGACATTTTTATGTAAGATGCACAATCAAAATTTTCTTTGTAAGAACTTTCTTTACTTCCAAAATTGTGTTTTGTCCTATCATATACTCCCAAATCATCCAACTCATATCTATTTTTAGAATCAAGAAACTTGATGGTGTTGTTGGCTGTGGCAGACATATTTCCCAACTCATTGTTAATAGTGGAAATGGCCTGATTGGCTCTCTCAGTCAACTCTTTCTGTTCAAATATAATTTGAATACATGGTCAGATTTCATCCATGGATTCAATAATATTTTTCCACATAATTTCCTTAACTTGAGCCAATGTGTGGCCAATGGAGGATTTGGTTACAGATTTCCACCATGCTTCTATCTGGTTTTGAGCTCTCTGTAGCTCTTCTACATGGAAAGTTTCATTCTTTTCCTTCTAGTCTTGCAGAACATTAACTTGAGCCTGCAATATTTTAATTTATTCTGTTTGGAGAGACATATTCTCCATTGCATTTTCCAACTGATTTGCAACATTCCCTGTGTTTGTTGTAGAAGATTTAGATGTAGGAATTTTTGTAAGAGTTACAATTTCCAAAGGGAGAATAAACGTTCTGGCAGCTTGCTCCTTTTCTTTGATTATTTTTCCATCTTTGTTTCCATTTGTTTCAGCTGTACATTCTGCTCCATGATGAGCTTCATCATGTCTGCCTTCTGAGACTCTATTTCTTCAATGCCTTTGGCCAGAGGATCTTCTATGGCTGCTAATTTCAATAATTTTCTCAATGCTGCTATGTCGGTATTCTTCTTTCTTATGATCTCTTATGTTGCATTGATGTTTGAAGGATCATATCCTAGATTGGTTACCAAGTCCTCCAAAGTTTTTATTCTTGTGCCTTTGGCAAGTGAAGAGACTTTCTCCATCTTCAATTGCGACTGAACATTAGCTAAAGTAACCTGGCATTTAGAAAAACTCATAGTAGTGTTAGTCAGTGCGGATGAAATCATTTGACTTGTTTGTTTGTGCATCTCCATTTGATCAACGAGATGTATGCCTTTTATATCAAACTCAAGTGAAGTCTTTTCGTAATCTGATGTTTCCTTGAGCTGTGGGATCTGTGCTTGGAGGAAGGCCATCTGCATTTTGCCTTTCTCAGAGTCAAACGCTGACAATAGTCTACTTTGAGAACTGGAAGTCTGCTTCTAGAACTGATTATATGTATTGATCTTCAAAGCTTCATTTCTCACTTTAATCTCCTTGAATATATCAAATATGCTATTTTGTTTCTCCCCTGTGGTAGATGTAATGGTTTGCATAACTTACTGCTGATGTTGTGAAGCTGTCGAGGTGGTAGGAGAAAGTGTAGTCTAATCACCTATTAGTGAGGAAACAAGTGTCTCTTTGGTGGTGATAATATCCTCTTGATCTTAATCCTTGCTTAGGCTTACTTTGGAATTGACCTTGGTCCTCTTCCTGTACATGATTTTGAAGCCTTCGCTAGGAATATCAATCACTGGAGGTGAATCTTCTTCTCTATTCCTTTTTCCTGTTTTCTCCTGTGTAATAGGAGTCTATAATGTTGAAGTTGAAACCAATTTCTCTTTTGCCTCTTGTAGAGTGTTTTTAGTGCATTCTAGCTGGTTCTTGTATCTCTCAATCTCTGGTCTGGATGTATGAAAATAAGTTGTATATTTTCTCTCTACCCTTAACTTGGAGATGACACCTAATGGATCATATGACCATGTAAAGCTGAGGCCGAATTACATTTCTTTCAACAATTTGTCTGCTTCTTCCACTGCTGCCCTTGTTGCAAATGAAAGGTCCTATTTGTGTTTTGATCTTGAACTGAGATTTTTTCTTGGCAGATACAAAATGAATCTCATCAACATTGAGCATTTTCTTGATGTATTCTAGAGCAAAAATCCTCATCGAGAGGAATTTTGGCAGTTTGAAAGGAGAAATTTCACACCCATATATCCTTAGCTCTATATAATTTTGCTAAAGATACCAATCTCATGCCTGGACTTGGTCTGATAACTACAAAATATTCTTGATTTATTCACTGATTCTTGGCTCTCACTTGCTTCTTAGGAGAATAAGTGATGGATGTACAAAAATTTCTATGAATTGTTTGTATGAATATTCTTTTTGCTCCTTCATTACTAGTGTAGTCTAGAAGATGACTGATTGTTGATTTCCTTCGTCATCTAATTTTTGTAATGCAAGCTTGAGGTTGTATCAGTAAAAATACAAAAACATATATACTAACATAGAAGCATATTTAAATACTTCCTTAGTTCAGAATTTGAAAAATTGTTCATGGATGGAATCTACAAGGAATTGGCTAAAGTTGAACAAGATGGAAGGCTTGGAATCTGTAGAGAAAATAGAAAGGAAACCTATAATAGCCTCATCTACCCACTGATCTGAGTAATAACCAAGGAGGTAGGAAGTGATAGTAATGATCTTCTTGACTCTATTAGGGAAAATGGAGGATGGATAGGGAGGATTTTTCTTGGGTAATAGGGCATCTTCAGTCAAGAAAAACTCAAGGGTTTTATCTCTTTTTGCAAAGTCCAATTTCTGATATAATTCAGTGAGTGCTTCATGAGAGAAAGGAGTGGCATTCTCTGTTATAGGAGCTTGCATCATTTGGTCTATAGCTAGGGGATTTATGGTTAATAAAATTTCTCTAGTAGGGGAAATAACAACTCTTCGGCTAGGTGGATAACAAGCATGACATTTTTGGCGAATTTAGGGGTACTGAGGGTACGTGGAAAGATATAATGGGGAAAATTGGATTCCCACAATCCAATATCATCAGACTTATAAATGAACTTGTCTTCTAGCCAACAGTACATTTCAAATAAATCAAATTCACACAGGGTTTCATCGATTTTGTGATCTCCTTCTGCCAAAGGAATATGATGAAAATCAATCGGACAGTGGATCAGAGGGCTTACAGGTTCTCCTTGTCCCTTATCTTTGGGAGGCATTATTGGGTAAGGCTAAGAACATTGATGGAATCTTGATTATGCAGGTTCACAGGGTAGAGAGATGAACTCAAACATGAAAATAGAGGGACTAGTTTAAAAGGCAGTAAGTTGGTATGATCTTTGCTCAGGTCAAACTATTACAATTCGAAATGGAAAACATGTTATAGAAAGATAGTATTATCAAAGTGTGGTATCGGTAAATTGTGAATGGGGGAAAGAAAGGGACTTTATAGTTTTCCGGATTTTCCGTTGATGATGGCGTGGGTCTGTTACATTAATGGTTAAGTAATTAAATTGCTTAACGAGTTGATTTGGAGGAAGGGGATGTGATTGGTGGGAGCAACAAATAGATGAGGTGGTGAGAAGGGATTGGCAAGAGTGTATCAGATAGGGGAGTGGTTTCGTGTTGCGGAGAAAACCATTTCAAAGGGGGGCGGAGGTGGTTAATGGTTTCAGCCAAGGGGGGTGCGAAAGCACAAGAATGCAACATGGTGCTGTGGGTACGATCTTTAATACCACCCATTTGGGACCCCCTGACGGTAAAGTTCAAATGGTGAGGGGGGGCCAAAACATAATATTGGTCATCGGATATCAAATGTGGAGTTCAAATGAGGGGAAATGTGGCGTCATGTTATCATGATGTAATCGGCGTATGGTGGGGTAGGGAAATGAATTTAATGGGATATGATTGAATGAGTGGTGAGGGAGGCGAATGAATGAAATATAAGTGGATGAGTGATTTGGGGTGGTGAAACATAGGAATAGTGGGATAATGTACCAAATATCATTTGATATACCAAACATTAGAACAAAACCTTTATCCATTTATTTTCTCATGCGCATGAAAATATTCTTTAACATTTGACTTGGGATAAAATTTCAATGCTTTTCCTCTAATCGCCATTTTGTTTCCACCTACCCTCTCATTTCAATTCTTTTTCTAAGCTAACATTTTTTTCTTCTTGCTTTGCAGGGTGCATTTAAACTAGCAGACCTAGATCACTTTTTTTATGAAAATCTACCCTATTCTATCACTTATTTCACTATTGATTTAGATTAAACTGTTGAATCAATTTTATTTCTATCTAGCTACTGATTTACCAAGATTAAATTGTTTGGTAAATATTTATTCACTAACCTATTCAACATAAATTTAAATGTGTTCAATCATGATTAAACTATATGATTGGAACAAAACTTTAGTCATTGTGGAATTCAAAAACAATTTTCAAACAACCTTATTGGATAATAAACTAAAAAGAACTAACTTATTAGTAGTGACATTTAGACTTGCAACACTTTCTGTATTATTTTGTATTTTTTCTTTTGTGGGGTTTTCCTTTTTTTTTTTTTAACATAACCTCTCTTCATTTTCTATTTTTTATTATTATATATTTTTGGAAATCATCTGAATAATGAAATTTATGTACAATATGAAATTGCAGATACAAAATACTCAATCACCTTGAGATCCTATAATTTATAGGACCCTAACAGTGGCTCTAGCTGGGGATGGCACTTCTCCTAGTGAAGTGTCAAGAACATATGATCAATAGCCTTGAGTAGTCCATGTTTGTAATGTCTTCATCTGATTTCCTTGCTATTTTAAGATGCTTTTGGTAGCTCATCAATCTAGGCTTAGGGCCTCACTGCGGACTTCAACCTTTGTTAATAATTTACCCAGTCAAAACCATAAAGAATATGATATTTACAATGATGTAAGAAAAATATGTAGGTTAAGAAAAGTAGTGCTTCAGCATCCTGCCATTGACAGGACCTTTAGGTATCTCGGCTCCATCTAGATCTTTAAGGAAGAATGCATTATTTCCCGTGAAAGCATGAACAATATATGGTCCTTTCCAAAGATTATCAAACTTGCCATGTTTTCCTTTGTCCTCTCTCATATAATCCCATCTCAAAACTTGGTCCCCAATGTTAAAGTCATCAGCTTTTGTTCTTCTGTCAAAGATCTTTTTAATGTTTTCCTGAATAACTTGGGTCCTCTTGTATAATTCCTCCTTGGATTGTTGCAACTGGATAGTTTGATTGATCCTTCTCTTTAGATCATTGGGTTCAACTTGCACATCTTGAATGATCTTCATGACATAACTCCTAAAGATGATGGAAAAACTGCATCCATTCCATAGACCAATTGGTATGGTGACATGGCAATTGATTTTTTAGTAGTGAGCCTGTTAGCCGAAAGTGCATTGACCAAATTGTTATGCCAAGATTTTTTGTTGTCTTCTAACAATTTTTTGATGATGTTCACCAAAATTTTATTTGAGGACCTTCTTGGTCAATTTAGTGTGTCCTAAATTGCTATATAAATTGTCAATCCGGGAGTCGTAAACTGCTGAAGTGAAGTGCACTATATATGCAAGATAATTGATTTTTTACTTCTATGTCGTTTTTTGTTTTTTGGTTTGCTTTTGGGTTTATCTTCTTGTTGATTCCCTAATGTGAGATGGAAATTCTAAAAATCAAGTATGGATATAAGTGTTCAAGGCAATGGTGACCTTTAAAATAATTT
>APFE031002474.1:276889-302245 GCA_000404065.3 Pinus taeda | reverse complement strand
CCATTAGTAACAGGTTTGTTCATTAGATATCTAATCGCAGAATGATCAATATGGAAAAAAGTTTCATAGCCTGTTATATAATGTCTAAACTTATTGATTGCATGAACAACAACTAAGAACTCTTTTTCAGTCACAGTATAGTTCAACTCAGTGGGATTCAAAGTTTTACTGGTACAGTAAATGGCATAAGGAACTAAATCCTTTTGACCCAACACAAATCCTAAAGCTGTATCTGAAGCATCTGTAGAAATATGGAAAGGAAGTTTCCAATTTGGTGTTGACAATAATACTGAGAGGGGGGGGGGGGTGAATCAGTATTATCTAATTCTTTTACCAAATCTTTCTTATTTATACTTTGAATTAGTTTTGCATACCAATACCATAAATAATGAGCATGAACAAGAAAATCAGACAGTCACATCAAAGAACACCAGATATAAGGTGGAAACCCAATGTGGGTGAAAACCACCTGCTGCAATATGTCTCTATCTTCTTTCCAATTAGAAACTCCTTTTACAATGGTCTTGTACTGGTGCAGTCCTTTACCAGTACGCAGGCTGCAACCTGCAGAGAGCTACAACTCTCTCTCGTTTTCCAGTCTCTCCTGGAAGGGAGCTACAACCCCTTACTTCTTTACAAGGACCACTTTTCATAAATTTTCAAACTGGATCCATATACATCAAATGATCATCAAGTACATGTAAATTATACAGTCAGCTGCAATAATCAGATCAACGATAACAGAACAGAACCCAGAACACCTTATCAACAGAAAAAATCCAACCAACAGAAGATCTTAACACAGATACGCGGTTTTTCTTTTTACTGGCCTGCGTTGCTACGCACTTCTCCTTCTGCCTCTCTGCGTATACCCACAGAGCTCCTTCTGCTGGACAGCGTGGCCACGCACTGCTCCTTTCACTGATCTGCGTACAGTACGCACCCAATGGCACTATCGCGTCGCGTACTTCCCAGGAGATACGCACTCAGAAGAATAATCGCGCTGCGTACTTTCACAGCAGGTACACACCAAAAAGAGTAATCGAACCGCGTGCTGCTACAGAGGGCATGCACCTGAACCACTGTCACCCTGCGTACCTACGCACTGATCCTTCGGCGCCTCTGCGTACCCACGCACTGAACCGTCGGTGCCTCTGCGTACCCACGCACTGAACCTTCGGTGCCTCTGCGTACCCATGCACTGAACCTTCGGTGCCTCTATGTACCCACGCACTGAACCTTTGGCGCCTCTGCGTACCCACGTACTGAACCTTCGGCGCCTCTGCGTACCTTGGACTAGGGCTGAAATAACCTCAGATGCTCAGATCTGAACTTGTGCTCAAGAGATCACCCTTCGCAGATTCGCTTCTAACTTCTCCTTTTTAGATCAATCTTTTAAAAAACCGAGAACCCAATAAATCAGATCTTAAGATATTCAATCACTCAAAAGATGCTCAAGCCAAATGATCTCCTTTGCTTTATATAGGCTAGTTCTTCCTCAAATCAAGGATCATGGGGCTCAATAAAAATAATAAAATAAACAATACCACCGACCAAAAACCATGATAACCCAATACTGTTGGCTAAATACCATGAGAAACCCCACGTGTGGGCGCTTAACTGCCTTGGAATGTGTGCACTGGGGTACGCACCTCATGGATGGGTAATCCGCGTATTAGGATGCGGTCCCTGAACTGTTCTCCTGCGTACTTCTTTATTTTTATCAAAATGAGAGCCATGCCATGGGTGTTGCCATCAAGTACAACATCTGAAACATCATACCAGAACCATAATGCCAACAAAACATTTATTGAAAACCTTTGTTTGTCCATCTGTTTGAGGGTGATAAGCGAAACTCATATTTAGGTAGGTTCCTAAGTGGTTGAACAACTCTTTCCAGAAATTACCCTTGAATTTGGCATCTTTATCACTTACAATGACCTTTGGAAAACCGTGTAATTTATATATATTTTTGCAGAATATTTCAGCGATTTATTTAGCTGAGTATGATTTCTTTATTGCCATAAATTGAGCATATTTGGTGAGTTTGTCGACCACTACGAAAATCTTGTCCTTGCCTTCAGATACAGGTAATCCTTCAATAAAGTCCATCGAAATTTCTTCCCATTTCTGATTTGGAATGTTTAAAGGGTGAAGTAATCCAAGTGTCATAATATTCTCACTTTTATTCCTTTGACATGTGTCACACTCTACTACATACTTCTAAATATCACGACTCATTCCTTTCCAAAAGAAGGATTGACGTGCATTGTAGTAAGTCTTAAAGAATCCTACATGTTCGGTTGACGATGAATTTGCATTTAAATAGATTCTTCCCTTATACCATAGAATATCATTCTTCCATTCAAGTTTTGAGTTGTTAGGAAGGTTATTAATTATTGCCCTTATTTCTAGATCCTTGGCATACTCACTTCGAATCTCATTAATCCATTCAAGAACAACAACCGAGATTGCAAGTAGTGTTGGTTCTTTGACTTTCCTGGATAGGGCATCTGCTAATACATTGTATTTTCCCATTTTATGTAGTATTTCCATGTCAAAGGCGGCAATTTTTTCAATCCATTTTTTTTGTTCTTTGGAAAGTGTTTTTTGTTGAAGGAGGTGTTGGAGGCTATTATGGTATGTTCGAATGGAGAACCTACTTCCCAAAAGATATTGCCTCCACTTAGCTAGTGCGTGCATAATAGCGAGCATTTCTTTGTTGTATGTGGACTTGAGGTGTTCTCTTTTATTGAGCTTCCTGCTTTCAAAAGTTATTGGATGCCCTTCTTGCATTAACACTGCACTTATACCGAATCTAGAAGCATCATAGTCAATGATATATGGTTTAGAAAAATCTAGTGTTGCCAATACTGAGGCACTAGACATAACTTCCTTTAATTTTTCAAAACACCTTCCTGCTTCCTCACCCCATAGAAATGAATTCTTCCTTAAAAGGTTTGTCAGAGGCGTAGTTATACGTGAATAGTTTTTAGTAAACCTTTGATAATATCCAGCCAAACCTAAGAACCCTCTTAGCTTGGATACATTAACATTTTTGGTCCATTCTTTTATAACTTTGATTTTATTAGGGTCCACCTTTACGCCTTCATGGGATATAATGTGTCTAAGGTATTCTACTTCTTCCTTTCCAAAGGTGCATTTGGATTTTTTTGCATAAAACTAGTGCTCTTTTAGTAGTGTAAGAACTTTATCCAGATGTTGTAAGTGCTCCTTCCAAGTTTTACTATAAATTAAAATATCGTCAAAGAATACTAATACAAACTTCCTAAGATGTGGACAAAATAATTTGTTCATAGTTGCTTGAAACGTTTCTAGTGCATTGGTTAACCCAAATGGCATTACTTTAAATTCATAGTGACCTTCGTGTGTTTGGAATTCTATTTTTGGTATGTCTTCCAACCTGATTCTAATTTGATAATAGCCTGACCTTAAGTCCAATTTTGAGAAGTATTTTGCGCCATGTAGCTCATCCAACATTTCATCAATAAAGAGAATTGGGAACTTGTTTTTAATTGTTATTTTGTTTAATCCTCTATAATCAATACATAGCCTAAATGAACCATCCTTCTTCCTTACCAATACCACTGGAGCAGCATACAAACTTTTACTTTTCGAGATGATCCCACACTTTAAAAGGTCTTGGATTAATCTCTCATTTTCCGTCTTTTGATGATGTGGATATCGGTATGGCTTGAAGTTGATGGGGTCTAACCCTGCTTTGACTTCTATTGTATGCCCAATTTCCCTGCTAGGAGGCATTTTCATAGGCAGGTCTTGAAATAATTTTTCATGCTTCTAAATTAGATCTTGTATCTCTGGTGACTCTTCACTGATCATATTTGCAGATAACGTTTCTAATTTGTGACATTGTACTACGTAAGCGGGTGCTCCTTTTCGAATCATCTTCATCATTTGAGATGATGATACAATTTGATTCTGTGGTGCTTGGAATCCATGTAATTTGTACCTCTGAACTCCCCATTTAAATCTTATGAATTGTACTTGATGGTTGGTAGCATAAGTGCCTAGAGTTCATAGCCATTAGATACCTAAGACTACATCTACTCCACCTAATGGTATAGTTAAGAAAGGAGATTCTAAATTAAAGTCCTGAATCTGCGATTTGACCTTATGGCATTTCCCTACCTTTTCAATCTCCTTACCGTCAGCTACCATCACCTTCATGTTTGGTAAGGGAAATGAAGAAATATTGAGTCTCTTTGCCATGGTTGCATCTAAAAAATTGTGTATGTTACCAGAGTCAATGAGAACCACTGCATTGTTCTTCTTTATATGTCCTTTCAAATTTAAGGTCTAAGGTTGTGATATACCTGTCATAGCTGATAGTGACACTTGCGGGATATTTCCGTCATCTAATTATGGTGAGAATTCTAGGGCATCTTATGTTTCTTCTATGTCTGAATCCTCACTGTTTGAATCGTTAGTTGCTTCACAATTATATAGGTTCTTTGGCTCTTTTCCTTTAGCACACCTATGTTTGGGGTCCCACTTCTCACCACAGCGTTTGCATTTGCCTTATTTTATCCTTTGTATTTCCACATTAGATTTTTCACCTTCACGACGATGTGGTGGAACATATCTTGTATTATTTGAATCCATAGACTGGGGTACTCTTCGTCTTGAATATACCTTTTCCAGTTTTGACCACAGTCTTTGTTCAAATTTCTTTTCTACAGTTTTTACTTTTCGTCTAGGTACTTCTATTGACTTAATGTCATGAAGGTCATGTTCTACATGTAAATGAGTTTTAAGTTCAGAGATGTATGATTGAACTAGACGAGACTCTGATAACCCAGGTACTTGTGTCACTAAGGTTTCCCATTCTTGATTATACTCATCCACACTTCCTTTTCATCGTAATTTGATGAGTGATGAAAAAAACTCTTCTTCCGTTACACTTTGGAATCTTTTAAACAATGAATCTTTGAATTTCCTCCAACTGATGGCGAATGTTGTCTTCTTCGACCACATATACCAATTATATGCTTCTCCTTCCATTTTCATGGATGCGTGCCTAAGCCTTTCGTTATTATCGTTGATGTCATAAATCTCGAAGTATTCTTTTGCTTCATTTATCCTTGCAACACTGTATTTTTCGTTTCCATCGAATTTAGGCATCTCAACTTTTGCCCTTCGCTGATATGTCGATAATGGTTGAGAAAAAAATGGATGTTGATTGGTAAATGTATCCCAGAGTTGCTTATTTTAAAAAATTGCGTTACTATTTTCTTGGTGGGATGTCGCTAATTTTTTTGGAGATTCAGCTTTTTGAGAATCTATTGATTTTGTTGAGTCTAATGAATTGTGCTCTTGATTTTCTCCATCTTCTTGGAGTAATTGTTCGAGTGTAATATCATGCTTTCTACACAAGTGGTTCAGCAATGCCAAGGTCTGTTTTTGATTTATTTCGGTTTGGCTATGGTTCTGCCCCATCTGTAGTTCTATTCGATTTTTCGTATCTTGAAGCCTCTTGAAATCGTCAGAATGGCCATTAAACTTATTCTTGAAATCAGCTAATTTTTTTATTGAAATCATCGGAGTGGTTAGTAATCCTATTCTCTAATTCAATCAATCTTTTATGGAAATTGGCCATTGACATTGACATGGAACGAGTTTGCGGGGGTGTAAAATTGTCTGCCAGCTTAAATTTTTTTTTAATAATTAAATTAAATTAATTAATTTAATTATATGACATATAAGTTTTTTTCTTTTTTTTTCTTCTTTTATTTTTTTTTGTAATTTTAAATTTTATAAATCAATTAATTAATTGATGATTATATAACATAATCATGTAATTTATGGTATAATTGTTTGATATCATATCAACTATTAAGTTATTGTGATATGATACGATAAGGGGAAACTCGTTGACCAACGTAGGGGTACGGTTGACCGACGGCAGGACCCGTTTGAAGGATGACGGTTGTATGGTGTGATACGACTAGAGGAACCACACTAAATCTTCAAACCTATTGTCGGGTGGTAGAAGGACAGGGTATGACAGTGGCAGCGAGGTCATGTGTGGGTCGCGGTGTTGAGCCAGCGGATAGGTAGTGCAAAGGATGGCATACATCAGATGAGTCAACAGGTAGAACAACACGATGAGCTATCACGGGGACATAGTGTTGCGAATGGATGGATAACTGGTGGTTGGGAGAATGAGTCTGACAAGGTGCGACAAGGGACGGAGGGCACAGACTTGGAACGGTGCTGATAGCGGATGATGGGAAGACTAGCATAGTTGCACAGTCAGATAGTGGAGTTAAATGAATGTAGGAAACCATGGCAGCAGAAGGAAATTGATGGCAGTAGATCAATAAAGCCCGAGGAACGAGCGTGCTCTGATACCAGATGAAGTAGAAACTTCATAATAAACAAAAATATGTAAATATGTTATTAATAATTGAATGATGATGATGATTACATTTTTGTGAGAGGCCCGGGCTAGACACTGCCTTAGGTGCCTCTTGGTGAACTGCATGATCTTTGATCATGCCCTTTTGCTTAATAAACTACACTAACTAATATTTACATAATATTAACTAATTTTTACATAACAGTGTTGAAACTGAATACTTAACTAGTTATAAGAAGAAATTAAGAAAACAGTGTTTACTTAATCAACAAAATATAATTAAATTGTTACAGAGATCTGATGTAATTTATATTCAAAGAGGAACTTACAATAACAAAAAGTTCTGTAAATAATTCTCTTATATAAAATCGCAACTTCATAGAGGATTCAAAATGAGACTGAAACTCAATTAAAGTTTGAATTGGATAATTGCAAAAGACTTAATTTATATGAAGAAAACATAATGAATAAACAAGATGAAGTACAACTCACTAGGAAACAGACTATATGTGGTAAATCCAAAATCTTTATTATTCCAAAAGAAATGCTCCAGTTTAGTACAAACCTGCTTGATAGCTTGTTCAAGGGTTCAACCCATAATAACTCAAAGAAGGGGTTATTTATACAAAATTTGCAAAAGATCTACAATATGTTTGGAATAGCATACCAAAATAGTACAAAATTACAAAAATATAACAATATAATAGGAATCAAGAAACTGCTGATGAGATGGCTCTATCCTTTGGGAATCTATTAATGATCTGGCCTGAAGATACTGATGAGTTGTCATTCTATTAGAATCAGAAATTACTAAATTGTTTCACACAATTGATCCCATATTTCTTCACTTAAGATTTCCACATTCACCATCTTTCTAAATGTTTCATCCACTTCAGTATACCTCTCAAAATTTGGCTTGGTGAGAAATAAATGTTTAATTTCATGCATGATGGTTAAATCAAACTCCAAGGCTTCTAGAAAGGCCTTCCCTGTTATTTGTCCTTTGACTCCTACAAATTTGGTTATGTCAACTGCAATAACATACAATTCCTTGCAATAATCTTCGAATTTGATTAATTCATCATTCAGACCTACTAATCCTAGTAGTCCTTGCTGATTCAACATATTAAACTTTGAATGAAACCTTTTGACAGTAATATCCAAAGTTTGACATTTTATTTCTAATTGGTTGATCAAATTATTCTTTTGTAATAACTTCTTAATCTCTAAGATGGTAGATGTTTTGTCAAAGATGTTTATTTCTTCTAATTCTTCTCTACTTTTTGAATTTAACACTTTGATCATATATGTGGCTTCTGTTGGCTTGGTCTTCAAGGTTGCTTTTTTTTCTTTTATCACTGCTTTACATCTAGTGATGAGTTCTTATTGCTTAAAAATAATCTGTATGGATGGCCATACATCTGTCATGGATTGGCTTATATGTGTGCAAATAGTTTTCTTGGCATGGGCCAAAGTATATGCTTTTAGGGACTTACTCTCCAACTTCTAGATCTTGAGTTCCAATTTGTGGGACCTCTGCATCTCCTACACATACAAAGTATCATTTTTTACTTTCTGCAATTCTAAATTTTGAAATGTCTGCAGTAACTTCTCATTTTCCTATTTTTGTATGGTCAATTCTTGTGATAATTTGGTTGGATTAGCTATTATTGAAGTAGACTCAATGGTTGTTGATGATGAACTAGGCTTTGTACCTGTAACTGCTATTGGGACTGTTGTGACTAGAACCATAGCAAGTTGTGTTGCTTCATTCTCCTTTAGTAAATCTTCAATCTGCTCTTCCATTTTCTTTAGCTGTATATTTTTCTCAATGATAAGCTTGAGCATGTCCTCCTTTTGTTTTTCATTCCTTGCTATATCCTTTTTTAGAGGATCCTTTGTAGAAGGTAGCTTCAATTTTTTCTTCAATGTAGCAATGTCTGCATCTTTCTTTTTGAGGAGTAGCTCTATAGATTTTACATCTTTGGGATCATATCCCACTTTAATTACAAAATTCTCCAATGCCTTTTTTTTATTATCTTTAGCTAAGGAAGAAATATTTTCTAGCTTAAGATGAGACTAAACATTGGATAGGATAGTCCTAAGTTTAGAGAGAGACATAGTTGTAGTTGTCATAGTAGAAAACAACATCTCACCGGTCCGTTTGTGCATATCCATATGGTCAATTGGATTAATTTGATTGGTATCAAATGAAAACATGGTCTTTTTATAATCTAATGGAGACTTAGGAAATGGAATTTGGGCTTGTAAGAAAGCCAATTGCATTCTGCCTTTATCACTGTCAAAAGCAAAAAGAAACCTATGCTAGGAAGTTGAAGTTTGTTTCCAGAATTGGTTGTATGCATTGGACTTTAAAGTCTCATTCTTTCGTTTAATCTCAAGGAACCTTGAAAAGATATTTTGATCATCAGAAGAGTTGGTTCCTATGGACTGAATGATTTCTAGAGGCTCTCCAGAAGGTGAAGTTGTAGGAGTGGTTGAAACACTAGTTGTAGGAGGAGTGGTTGAAACATGAACTCGTGTTGATGTAGAGACTTCTCAATCTCTTAGATCAATTATAATTGGTTGATTTTCTTCTGTTGAAGTAACCAAGCCAACCTTTGGCTTCTTCTATTGAAAAATAAAAACTTTCATAATATTCCCAATAGATGAAGACTCTTCTCTCACCCTTTTCTGTTGCTTTCTCTAAGCAATTGGAGTCTGTTCAGTGGGGGTGGATACAACCTGTTCATCTAGCTCTTGAAGTGTCCCATCAACCCCCTGCTCTTAATTCATGAACTTTTCTATTTCTAGTCTTGGAGTATGATTATAAGGAGTCATTTTTAAATACCAAAAGGATCATAAGACCAGGTGAAGCTAGGCTGGAAATTTATCTTCTTTGACAATGTATGTGCCTCAACACTAGTTGATATGGTGTTGCAAATGAATCATCCAATTTGTGCTTTAATATTGAATTGAGATTTCATTTTTCTTGACACAAAGTGCAAGTCATCCATGTTGATCATCTACCTAATATATTCTAGAGAAAATATTCTCATAGGAACATATTTGGGCAGCTTATATGGTGCACGATCAAAACCATATACCCTTATCTCAATATAGTTCTGGTATAAATATCTGTCACCATTTTTAGTTTGCTCACTTAAGTGTAGAATCCTTTTTATCTCATCTCCAATCCTTGGCTTTGTCTGACTGTTGAGGAGTTCTTCCACTGGATGTATGAATGTATCTACAAATTTTGAAAATGAGGAGTTGTAGAAGTTGTCCTAACTATTTATATCCAATGAATCACTGATTGATTCACTCATTTTTCATCTTGTTTTCTGATTTTGATAGGCAAAAGATCTCCCTGCTGAAAAAGAAACATGTGAACAATTACAAAGTTGTAACTAAAAACTCCCTATATAGTAAAATTCATAAATTGTTCATGTAAATTATCAGCCAAGAATTGTCTATAATTATACATGAATGTTGATTGTTGATCTTTATTGAATATGGAAAGGAATCCAAGGATGGTTCCATCAACGGACTAGTCATATGGATATCCTAATAAGTAGGAAAGCAAAGAAATACAATATCTGGAGGGTTCAAGAAACATGGAAGATGAGTAGGGAGGATTTCGTTTTGGTAATTTTGCATCCTCAAGTAAAAAGATTCAAAAATTTGGGCTCTTTGTGGGAAGGCTAACTTATGGTACATATCCATAAGTGTTGCTGGTGAAAAGTAGCTGAAAGATTCTAATTGAGGGATTAGGAGCATCTGATTTATGGTTTCAGTAGAGATGGTAATCAAAATATCTCCATTCAAAGCCACCACTTCTATTTTTACAAGGTCATATTTATCTTGGCAACAGGTAATGAGGTCAGGGAACTCATGTGTTTTGGGGAAACTAAAGAAATGTAATAGATATTCCCAGAATTTGATTGGGTCTTGCTTGTCGAGGTAATTTTGTTTGAGCCATAAGTGCAGTTCAAATAAATCGAACTCACACTTGGATTTTTCATTTTAAATAGTGAGTCTACAAGAGGAACATGGTCAAGGTCGAGTTTGGTTGAAGTAGCAGTGCTTTCCTCTGCACTCTACTTTTTAGATTTCCCTTTTGGGGCGTTGCTGGTAGATAGAAGGAAGACTGATTCTAGTAACAGATTGATCAAATAGGAAAAGGTCCTGCAGAAACTATTTACCTACAAATAATAGAAAATATTTAGAGGAAAGTAACAAAGAGGCAAGTATGGGTTTATTTATAGCATGTCGAGAAGGGGTAACGGTTTTATTTATGACCGTAGTGGTTTTAATGCATAAGAGCGGAGCTACAATGGGTGAATATAAACAGGTATGAAAAGAGGGAAATGAGCACGTGAGGTGGCAATGGATAGGATGACTGGGAAATAGGTATGCGAGGTGGTGGCATTGGATTGGTTAGGGGATAACAGTCGAGGCACGGGATGAAATATCGTTGGTGGAGGGAAACCACGAGCGGTTTGAGGGGGGGTTAGTTAGTGGTTTACGATTTTGAGTGTGGGGGGGTGCAGAGTAATAAGGTGGTGACACGTAGGGTTGAGGCGTATGCCATTAAAACCACTTTGAGGAACCCCCCCCCCCACCATCGTGTTAATGTGAAATGATTGAGGGGGTGCGAAGTTTCTCCCCCGTCGTTGATCTGGGCGGGGAGTAGATTGGTCATTGAATGATGCGCTCTTTCTATTGAAAGCCAACAAGACATTTTTCCATTAGCAAATTTGGCGTAAACAATGTATATGCACTATGTAACATATATTTCAATGTCTAAGGTTTACAACCAAAAATTAATCTCAATTAAGGAAATTAATCATTAATTAACAAAAATTTAACATTTCTAATGTGGCACATTTAATGAGCATCCCTTGCATTTATTTTATTTTTGAAACTAAATCCTTTATTTCTTTTTGCTTCCCTAACGTTTTATTTTCTTCGACCTTCTCTCTTTAGGGAAACTAACTCCTAACATTTTATTGATATGGATTCATATAAAATATAAATTGCCCTAACAATTTTTTTATTTTTCTTTCTTTTCCATCCATATTCTAACTTAACATTTTGAATTTATTTTTTACTAATATACTAACTTATCAAAACCAAATCGCCCACGGGGCTTTGGATTGACGGTGAATGGATGTACTGTTAAGGCACTCCTTGCTATAGGCCACCAGTTCAAATCCCCCATGGGTGCTTAGGTAATATTATATAGAAAAAAATTATCAAAACCAAATAATGTTACAACATTTCCACTATCCATTTATGGACCCAACCAGCCCAACTGGATGGCATATTCTTGCCTTTAGCTTCCCTTTTTTCATGCGTTGAGCCTCATCTGAGTCTTACATTGCCTGTTGGGTTCCATTAAGCTCTCCCCAATCTACATTAGCTTCCCTCTTTCCCCCAACCAATTCCCAAGGCCCTAAAAACATAAAAGGCAAGGAAAAAAGAAAAATTGAAGAAAATCGGGAATCAAAACCACAAAACAACACCACAAACAAAGTGGCATGACCATTCACCAATTACAGTCAAAATCATAAATCAAGCACAAGTAAATCATGAAACACAAAAAGCACAAAAAATTCAATAGATACCATAACTCAATCCCCATGATTTCCAGTGCTTCCAAGGGTTCATAGATAAAATCTTAGCTCGAGGCTTCTTCAAGATTTTATGGTAATCCCTTTTGACCTCTGATTCCTTGCATCACATAAAATTATCTTATGCCTTTATTCATGCCTTTAAAAGATTAGAACTTAGCCTCTTATCTCAAATATCAACCTTAAGATAGCAACCTGTCAAATACATGCTCATGAATATAGCACATATCCACATGATGTCAAACAAAATCAAGGTTAATAAAACTTCTTGTATTCATGCAAAGAACTCATTCATTTGGAATTGCGGTTTCCAAACGTAGCCAAAGGAATTCTCACCCAATTCCTTTCTTTTACCTTTTTAACTTTCTGCAGTTGAGTCTTATTATGTGTTATCACATTCACCTAGATGTTAGTTATATAAACAAATCAACAGTTACCTTGTCATGTTAATACCAAGCATGTTGCCTTGCAACTGTTCACACATGTCAGTCACATGTTCCAAATATCAAGACATCATTTCTACTAATTTTAAGTCAGCCTTTAACAAGAGTAACAGTTGTGTCATAATCTGCAATCAACTCACAATCATTATTCATCGTGCTACAACTAGCACCCACTTGCACTCAAATGCATATCAGTTGTCTCATCACTTATTTTTTCAGTACAATTGTCTTAAAACAAAATCATTCCTTCTTGCAATATTATAGGAACATAGTCATATCATGCACTTAACCAAACATTCAAACAACCTGTCAACATACCCCCTTACTATCCATGGTCCACACTAAGGTAGAAGGAGGCAGCTACTATAATGGCTCGACCTCCATTATCCAATTATGGAAATGGGATCTCCAAAGCTCTACTAAATATAACCACACTTGCCAAAACTTGATTTTAATTTCCTATACATTTTGTATGAGATTAAATAAAAAATATTGGAAAACATGCCACATAATCATGACACTCTTCTATTCCTTTACATGCAACTTTTAAAATACCTTGCATGCAAATTTTCAAATTCCTTGCATGCAACTCTTCAAATTCTTTGCATGAAATAGGCATAGATAAACTACATTAATATCATCAAAAAACAATACTATCCCATCCATAAAACAACATTTTCTTAAAACAATTACCATACTATTACATTTCTTCAAACAACCACTATGCTATTGCATTTGCATTTAAGCATTTCTTAAAACACTTTACATGCAAATGAATATAAAAAAATATTTGCATACAATTAAGCATATATCATCTACAACAATATTATTACATGAAAATATTATCCCCAACCACAAAAAACATACCCAATGGGGCATTTTATTAAGCAGTTTGTATGCAATGAATCATTGAACCATGTAAGCATTTCATCAAACGCTTTGCATGCAAGCTAATATATTGAATGATTATATGCATATCTCCTAAATTGTAACAATAAAAATTATGGAAATTGAACCATACGATTAGTAGGAGTTTCCCTCAGTATGGTTCAAGTTTCAACTTTTGGAACCTCAGATATGAAAATTTATAACAAAACTACAAACACAATCCTATTTGGTGCACATTTCTAGGAGTATTCAAGAAGCTCAACTCCCACTAGTCATATATCCTAAAATATAACGACCCAATATCTATATTTTTTACCACAATATTAGTGGTATTTCCCCTCAATGTCAACATATGTTTAGCTCCTAAGACTCCCCAGCTGAAAATTTATAATAGAAATTCCAACATGAAATTGTTGAGGCCTGGTTTTACGAGCATTCAAAAGGCTCGACTTCCTCTATTCATATCTCGTAAAATATTGTGACCCAATATATGAAAATTTTACCACATTATCAACATGATTTCTCCTCACTCTGGAAATATTTTTAGCTTCTGGAACCTAACAAAATATAACTTATGGCATAAATTCCAACATGATATGTTTAAAGATGCATTAAGGAGGTCCACCTTCCTTAAATCATAATTCCTAAAACTCTATGAACCAATATCTAAAATTTTAACCAAATTCAATGGGACTTACCCTCAATGTGGACAACGTTTTAGCTCTTCAAACTCCAAAGAAGAAAATTTATAACGAAAATGAAATCGATTGTACTCATTGATCCCTGCATGCCCACATGCACATATTAACTTGAATAGTCTTGTAATTTAAACAAAATCGTATCGCTTCAATAAAGAATATTGCATGTTAGCTACTAGAAGGATTGAATCATTTCTACCACATGTTATTCCAGCACCTTTTTCATAGTAACAACACATTGGTTAATTCATAAACCAAATAAATCATGAACCATGCCATCAACACCCCATGAATCATGAACCATGCCCTGATACCAATTTGTAACACCCCACCCCACATTTTCCCACATAAACATAATTACCAAGGTAAACATGAGCTGAGAGTTACTATGCATGACACAACTTCCAAGATGCAATTACAGAAATGGGGTATAATTTTCTCTACATGTGTTATTCATTTTTACAAACACTTTGTGACTATGGTAATTGTAAGTCATGGATGCATAGTTTGTTCACTATTTTCATTAGTTTCATCAAATGTTCATCAAGAAGGCTTACTTGCCTCTCTTACTATATGTAAGAATGTACATTAGCTCATGCATTCATAGAAAGTAATCAAGAGCCCATCAAACCTTGGAATGGATCCAATACTAGTGCACATCATATAATGAGAAAAATACCATGCATGTAACCAACATTTAACCATAATGGAACCATGAAAAACTAGTCATAAAATCATGTATTAAACTAGTACTTGTGCTCATTAACCTCAATAAGAATCAACACATAATAACATATGAAAAATCCAACCAAGTCAGGGACTTCCATGTACCACACAGCCATATATAGGGGTGAAGCAAATATATATTTTATCCAATCATCCCCATGCTATATTCCAACCATGAATGTGGGATCACATGGGATAAACCCAAAAAAAACCAACTAGGACTTCCAGAGTCCTAACCACCTCAAGCCTCAACCACATTGATTTCACCTAGATCAATCCAAAACTCAATAACACAAACAAGCTTGGATGCCTCCAACTTTCTTCACCATAACCAAAGGAATTTTTCTATCTATTCCCATCTATCAATAGTTCCAGGAGAAAGCACATCTCCACCCTCAGCCCTTGGGATTTTTCCTGAGACCACTTCACTAGGATCTAAAATCTACCGGCTATTCAAAGCTTAAACCAAAATAGGGAACCCACTACAACATGGTTATCTAGGAAATGGCAAGGCAATTTTGAAACCACTTTCAATATAGGAAAAAACCCATGACAATGGCAGAAAAGTAATCAAATAATCAAATGCATGTACCATACATTCAAATCTCGGCAATGGAATCACATGTGCAACCAGTTACCTGTAATGTCCTCCTTTTGTAGCTTTTATTCCAACCTTCTTATTCACTTCCCACCAATTCCTTTGTTTGTTGTTTTCTTCTATCCAAGTGCTCTCTCTCCCCAAGTCCAAGTGAGAATGCCTCAATGTCGAAGTGAATGCTATAATGTCCAAGAGTAACCAAAAGTGTAACTAAGAGTAACTAAGAGAGTCATAGAATGTTCTCTCTCTCCTTTTATTTTATTTTCCTTCAACTTCCTTTGTTTTCCTTTGCATGCATATTCTTATCTCTTCAACTTCCTTTTCTCATATTTTCCTTTATTTCTTTAATTAATTGCCATTTATTTCCCTTTGCCTTTTTCCAATGTCAACGCAAACTTCCATAGCCAATAATTAACCACAAGTGATGCCCAATGTGATGCTTTTCCCCTCATTTAGCTTGGAATGTGTCCCATGGCCTTTGTCTTATTCTTTCCTTTTTACATGGGATTATAATATGGGGTTGTTACAAATGAATTGAGTGATAGGTCAATAGAAAACAATGATTTGGTGAACACAAAAAAGATAAATACAATACATGGAAATTAAGACATATCAAAATAAGGAACATATGGAAAAGAAGTTGAATGAAAACATGGAACAAATGGAAAAGAAGAAGGAATATGGAATAGAAGTTGGTGGCCAAGCTAATATAGACCCCATATGGGAGGCTCCCTAAAAGTGATAGTGATAGTGGTTGAAGGGACTTATGACAATAAAATTAGCACTCATATTGAGAAACCTTCTAGTAATAAGCATATTACAAGAGGATTTAACTCTAATGTTGGATTAATTATGGATGGGTTTCTAAGGATATGAACTTTCCCAAGTTTACCTTAAAAAAATTTGATGGAACAGAGGTATTTACGTGGGTGAAAAAAATAGAGAAACGCTTTGAATTCCATAATATTATGGACAATAAGTGAATGATTCCCTTAACAATTTTGTGTTTTGAGAGGAAACCTTATCAATGGTATCAAAGGGTAGTGAAAAGGAAGTCCCATTCTTATCATTATACTTGGGGTTTATTTACAAGAGACTTAGAAGCACATTATGGAAAGATTTGGGAACAAGACTACTTTAGTTAATTGAAAATATTAAATCATTTATGTGATTTTGAAGATTATAATTCAAAATTTTAGATAGGGTTGATAACATAAGCAACAAACATCAATTAGAGGCTTACATGGGTCGATTAAAAAGAAGACATTGAACATGATATTTTCTTGAAACATCTTGAAATTTTTATGGAATCTATGCAGCTTTTTCATCATTTGCAAGCCAAGAAAAGGGATAAAAAAGTATACCACTAGAACATATGAAAGAAGCAAAGATCAATTTTAGATTCATAGGGAAAATATGCCTCAATCTACTAGAATATCACAAAAGGAAATGGAGGAAAGAAAGAAAAAGGAATATGATTTGGTTGTAATAGAAAATGGTCAAAGTGGAATTGATTTCAAGAAAAAAAAGTGTTGACTTTGGAAAACAATGATGAGGATGAAATGGAGACATCAACACAAATGGAGAAGGAAAAGATTGTAGAAATTTTATACAATGCTAATTTAGACAAGAATAAAATATATATCCATGCATTAGTAGGTTGTTTGGCACCTCAAAGCCTGATCTAGGTGGATATTGGTGGCCACCCACCTATTCCACCTAGACCCCCCAGTCAGTTTCATTTGTTTCCTTATTCATTTCAACAGTTACTAATTTTAGCCGTTTTTCGGGTCCTGAACTTCTTGAGCAATTTTGACCCCCTAAAAGGCGTTTTTTTGGGCTCTACGGCAAGCTCACGACCATAGGAATGGTCCTATGGTGAAATTTGTTGTACTTGGAGAGACCTTTCCAACAAGGTATCATATGCACCAAACTGATAATATGACCAAGTTACGACCCCGGGAAGTTGGCTGCCCAACTAACCCCAATAGGGCCCACAAACTCTTGGTGTTACATCTCCTGGGCTAGGGTTTTGGTTGTTTAGTTTTTTCTCATGTTTTCCAATAATAAATAGGCCCTTGAACCTCATTGTAACATAGTTATAGGCATGTAGCCACCACATCTCTTCTCATAGATAAGCTACCATTTCCTGAGCTATCTTATTTCAATTATGTTTGTAAGCATAGTTCAGTATTTTTCTATTACTAAAATGAAGTGTTTTTTTTTTTGCATCTCTATGTTTATGATTATATTTGTAAGTTGTTGCATTCATGTTTAAGTTCAAATCAATGGTACCAGAGGCGTCTTCTCATTCTGTGCTTTTCTTTTCATGCCCCCAACGAGGTCAAGGTATAAGGAGTTAGGGCTTGATCTGGTTGAACCATTGAAAAATCAGCCTCACAAAACCTGACAACATCCCATGGCGGAAGAAAAGAAATAAGAGGGGGCAGGAGATCCTTTCAAAATGTTTCTCAAGGAAGCCCTCGAGCAATAGAGGGATGCGATGATGGATAACTTTGCCCAAATCCTTCGACAGTTACCCATAGGCGATGCATCTTCATCCAGCAGCCACTTTGGAGGCGCCACTCATTTCAAGGTATAAGTTATCTTTGATATTCCCATATTCGAAGGTCTAATAGAGGAATACGTTGTAGATAAATGGTTAAATCTGTTGGAGGATATTTTTCAATTCATTACTTGTCCAATCGGGAAAATATTACTTTTTCACTTCTCAAAGTCACCCCACATGTCAAGGACTAGTGGGAAACCTACTATGGACAGAAGGATGAGAGTGAACCCTTGTTGTTTTCAGCTGCATCCACTCGGAATTCTTTTCGAGACACCATCAAGGAACAATATTACCCTGTCGGGAGCTATGAAGACAAATACATAAAGTGGACCATGCCACGGCAGGGAAGGGACACAAATATTTTCCATACCATTTGCACGAAGCTAGGTATCAAGGATACTGAGTAGCATCTGGTGCTCAAGTACCATGGTTGTCTACACAAGTACATCTAGGATGAGATGGAGTTCCTAGACATTTCCTCGCTTGGCATGGCATATCGATACACTTTCAAGATTGAGTAGAAGTTTAAACAGAAGAAGTGGGACTTTGGATCTACGAATCTAAAGTAAGGGAAAGGTTCCCCCAAACCACAGAACAAAGGAACAATCCAAGGCGGGGCTACCGAGGAAATCCCACCGAAGTCACAAGAAAAAACCACGAAGACGAAGAAGGACACTAGAAAATGGTGTGATTTCCATAAGAGCTCCACTCACAATACAAGTGAGTGTCGGGCCAAGCAATCACTGGTGGTCAAGCTGAAGGCTTTCAAATCAAACACAAGTTATGACTCTGAATGAGAACCCGATAAGATAAATGACAAAGGGAAGCATATATTGATGTGGAGCTGAGTGCCACTGTGGCCACCACCAAGATCCAGAAGATTGAGACTGAAGATACAGAGGAGGGCGAATTCTTCTTCGTCAAAGATGTGGGTGAATGGTTCTTTGCTACAGTTCATTATCGATAGAAGGAGCCATAAGAACCTCATTTCAGCAGAGGTTCTGAAGTAGTTGGGCCTAAAGACTACAACACATCCACATCCGTAAACCATCGGGTGAACTCACCAAGGATGAGATCTTCGCGTGAGCCAGTAGTGTCACCTTCCCTATAACATCAAGCCCTTCACAGATAAGGTACTATGTGACATTGCTCCTCTTGAAGTTTGTGATGTATTGTTAGGAAAACCATACTTGTGGAAGCGACATGTTGTATATGATTCTAGAACTCGCTCTGTGATTATTACTTTGGCTAATAAGTTGTATAGGACATCGAAGGTAGCCCCGTCTACCGCCATCTCTTTGATCACTACAAAGCAATGCATTTAGATCATTTCCCAGACTAGGGAAACATTTTCCTTATGATTCGCCCCCAGGGCAAGAAGAAGGTTGTGGCCATGGCTTCCAGGTAGGGCTCCTCTTCACAGCATCAGTAGATGGACAAGGTCGTGGAGGAGTACAGTGATATTTTCGCCTCACCCACAGGGGTACCTCTACACTGTCAGGTCAAGCACTCCATCGATCTCACCCCTGGCGCATCGCTGCCCAATGGACCAATCCATTGGCGTGCTGTTCTAAAGAACAATGAGATCAAGAGGTAGATTTACGAACTATTGCAGAAAGGGCACATCAGGCCAAGCTCATCCCTTGTGGAAGCCCGATTGTATTGGTACAAAAGAAGGATGGAACATGGAGGCTCTATATTGACTATCCAGTGTTGAAAAAGATCATTGTCCATAATAGGTACCCAATTCCACGGATTGATCACCTTCTAGACAGATCAAGGGGGCCAAATATTTCAGCAACATTGACTTGAAGGCAGGTTATCACCAAGTCCCTATCGAACCCTCTGATGTGTGGAAGACTGCCTTCGAATCCAAGGAGGGTATTTTTGAATGGTTAGTCATGCCATTCAAATTGACGAACGCCCCTGCAACCTTCTTGAGACTGATGGATGACATCTTGTGACCCTTCACCAATGCATTTGCGGTGGTGTATTTAGATGACATCTTGATCTTCAACTAGATTTGGGAAGAGCATCTCCACCATATTCGATGGGTCCTTCAAACCTTGAGAAAACACAGGTTTTGTGCTAACTTGGAGAAATGCACCTTTGGCCTAGCCCAGGTTCAATATTTGGGGTACATCATTGATGAGAAGGATGTACATGTGGACCCATCCAAGATACAAGTCATTCAGGATGGGCCACCCCAACCACTCTAACAGAGCTCTGCAACATTTTGGGTCTTGCCAATTTCTATCGCAAGTTCATGTTGGGGTTATCTCATATCACTTGGCCTTTAAGTCAAGTCACCAAGGGCAGAGCAAAAGCAAAGGTTTTTTGGTCGAAAACCCAACAACAAGAGTTCTCTGAGTTGAAGAATCACCTCTATTTTGCACCAGTTCTCACATTACCAGACTTGCAACAACCATTTGATATTGAGACAGATGCCTCTAACAATTTTATTGGTATGGTTCTTACTCAGCGTGGGCATCCAGTGACTTACCACAGTGAGACACTTTCAGACACAATCAGAAAGTACCCCACTTATGACAAAGAAATGTATTCCATTATGTAGGTTTGTCGTCAATGGAAGCATTACATTCTAGGGAAGGAAACAGTCATCCACACATACCACCGACCTCTCCAGTTATCCATACAAACACAAGGGAAGTTGGAGAATGATCTCCATCAGAAGTGGTCCACCTATTTGCAACAGTTCCATTTTAACATTAAGTATAAGAAGGGAAGCACCAATAATGTCATTGATTGCCTTAGTCAACTACTGGTCATGGCATTGATCAATGTGCTCGACTCCTGTGGGCACGAGACATTGGGGTGGTCACATCTTTACAAGAGTGATCCATAATTTTGCAGCATATACCAGACACTCCTAGAAGGGAAGAAAGTTCCAAATTTTCACCTTTAGGATGCACTGTTATGCCACCTAGGACATATCTGTGTTCCTTCAAGTGAGCATGCCAAGATGATTTGGCAAGCGTGCTACAATAGGGTCGCTAGACATTTCAGAGTAGAGAAAAAAGTGGCGGTATTGCAAAAGTATTTTTTTTGCCAAAACTTTGTCAGGATGTTGGGAAATACATTAGATCCTACACTGCCTGCGTCATTTCCAAACCAACCATCAAGAAGCAAGGCCTATATACTCCTCTACCTACTCCTAGATGGCCTTGGGAATCTGTCTCCATGGATTACATGTTAAGACTTCCTTCTACTAAGCATACCAATGATTGTGTTTTCATGTTCGTCAACAGATTCTCTAAGATGGCCATCATGGCAGCCTACAAGAAGAGTATCATGTTAGAGGCCATTGCTAAGCTCTTCTTTGAGTGAGTGTGGGTACACTTTGGGATCCCACAATCCATTGTCTCATATCGGGATAGCAGATTCCTGATTGCATTTTGGTCAAGTCTCTGGTCGATGTTGGATAACAAAACTTACTAGGTCCATGGCTTTCCATCCCCAAACTGATGACCAAACAGAGGTTGTCAAGAGGATAATCGTACACATTTTGTGCATGTACAACTTGAAGCATCCAAACACGTGGGATGAAAGTCTCCCCTATGTCCAACACATATACAACAAATATCTCCAAAGCTCAACAGGCCACATCCCCTTTCAAGTAGGGTTGGGATTTCGGCCATTATGCCCCATTGATGTGGCCATATCATTTGTAGCCACTCAGGTAGATTCGGATCACGTGCAATCTGAAGTTGAAAGTGATAATAGCTTCATTTAGAATTCAACACATCTGCTAATAGGTCCATGATATATTGGACAAAGCCAATGCTAAGTACAAGCAATGCCATGATCAACATTGAGTGCCACACAAGTTCTAGGTGGGCGACAAAGTTTGGCAACATTTACAAAAGGAGCACCTTGTTGGACCCCACTGCAAGCTTCTCTCACTCCAATATGGATCATACACCATCACTAAGGGTGTCAATGACAATGCCTTCAAGCTCAGCATCCAATTGTCCCTTGATCTGCAACCAGTTTTCAATGTAGATGGCCTTCAACCATACTTTCGACCATTGTTGGACACAATTGACATTGCAAAATAGCTCACACCAACAGAGCTCAACTCGAACTGTATGGAACATGACACAAGTGATGAGATCATGGACAGATAAATCAAGAACACTCGCCAATAGAGGATATAGCTATATCGAGTTGTCAAAGTAGGCCAACTCCTTCACGAGGGACCAGGTTCAACAAAAATTTCCTCACCTCGTGGAGGCTCTGCAAGCAATGGGTACCATTGCTTCCTAAGGGGGGAGGAATGATCCAGGTGGATATTGGTGGCCAACCACATATTCCACCTAGACCCCCCAGTCAGCTTTATCTGTTTCTTTGTTCATTTTAGCATTTACTATTTTTAGCAGTTTTTCGGGTCCTGAACTTCCGGAGCAGTTTTGACCCCCTAAACAACGTTTTTTGGGGTCTGTGGTAGGCCCATAGCCATAGGTAAGGGCCTATGACAAAACTTATAGTACTCAAAGAGACCTTTCCAACTAGGTATCATACACGCCAAACGAAGATAATATGACCAAGTTACAACCTCGGGAAGATGGCTGCCCAACTAACCCCAACAGGGCCCACAAACTCCTGGTGTTACATCTCTTGGGGTTAGGGTTTTGGTTAATTAGGGTTTTCTCATGTTTTCCAATAATAAATAGGCCCTTGAGCCTCATTGTAACATAGTTCATAGGCATGTAGTCACCACATCTTTTCTCAAAGATAAGCTACCATCGCCTGAGCTATCTTATTTCCATTATGTTTGTAAGCATAGTTCAGTATTTTTCTATTAACGAAACGAAGTGTTTTCCTGTTGCATCTCTATGTTTATGATTATATATATAATTTGTTTCATTCCTATTTAAGTTCATATCAAAGCCTTAATATTTCAAGATACATTAAGAAGAAGAAAAGGTCATAGTATTTATTAACTCTGGTAATACCCATAACTTCACTAATAAAATATTGGCAAATTGTCTCACTTGTTTTTTGTATTTAGTGACAAATTTTCAACCTTTGGTATCCAACAAGCAGCCTATTAATTATGGAGGAAAATTTCACATCACTAAACTTAGTATGGAGGAATATAACTTAGAGAACCCATAGTATGTCATTCCCATTAGAGGAATAGATATTATTGTGGGGATTCAGTGCCTAATAACATTGGGTACATTTTTACGAACTATAAGGAATTATTCATGATGTTTTAATCAAAATAAATTCAATATGAAATCAAAAGGTTGAAATATACACACTCTCATGTCAATGGCTCTCATGGAATGGAAAAGCTCCTTGAAAAGGGTGGTATGGGAATTGGGTTGGAATTTATTATATGGAAGTGAAGTTGAAAGATGGAAATATTCCATATGAATAAAATTCCACTTTCGAAAAGCACCATAGGATCTTCCAAGAAATTCCTAAAGGTATACCTATATCTAGAGATCATGAAAATCAAATTCAATTACTACCTAAAAATACTCCTAATAAAATAAGGAGATTGAGAAAATAGTACAAGACATGTTAGATTTAGATATTATCCAACTAAGTGAGAGTTCCTTTTCCACTCCAATAATGGTAGTGAGGAGAAAAGTTAATGCTTGGAGGATATGTGATCGTTATAAATATCTAAATAAAATCACCATCAAGGATAAATTCTCTATTCCAAACATTAATGATCTATTAGATCAGCTTCATGGAGTGGATTATTGTGAAAATTTATATGTTGAATCATGATATCAAATCAAATTAAGCGAAGAATAAGTTCCCAAAACAAGTTTTAGAACACATGAAAGGAATTATGAGTTCTTAGTCATGGCTCTTGTGTTGGCTAATACTTTTTCAACTTTTAAAGCCTTATGAAAAGAAATTTCGATGTCATCTTATAAAATTTGTGTCAATTTTCTTTGATGATGGATGTAGCTTGGGTGGTATGGAGTCACTATTATCCTCCCCACCCAAGTTATAGCCCCACTGAGATTGACATGCTCGCGCATTGCGAGTAATTTAGGGCTTTCTTACTTTTTTGGGTTCAGATTAAAACTAGACACTACTATGTGGGGCTTTCTTTTTATCTTAACCCTATATTTTTAATGCACTATGTGCATATACAATATGTAACTCTAAATTTATCTAATGGAAGTTATGATTTTTTTCAAGGAAAAAAAAATTATGTTAATTTTCATTGATGATATACTCATTTATAGCAAATATTGGGAAAATTGCATTAAACATGTGGATGAAGTCAAACAAATTCTCAAGAACAAACAATTATATGTAAAAATATCCAAATTTTCTTTTGGGAAACAAGAAGTAGAGTATTGGGATCATATTATTTTAAGTGAATGGGTTAAGGTGGACCCTCAAAAGATCCAACCTATCACTGTTGTCACGCGAAATGAGTCGATCTTGCGGACAAGATAGACCTTCCTAGAATCTAATGAAGACCTAATGACAAACAAACCAGACACTATCTTTCTCTAAATGCGCTTTATAAATAATGGCAAACAAATGTGTTTAAGGCCTACCTCATGTCCAACGCAATTTTGGAGATGCCTTCGCTCCTTTGATCCAAGTAAGTTCCTTTGTCACAAACCTGCAAACACAAATAAGGCAAACTATTAAATAGCACCTGAATAACCAGTATTATAAAACATATTTAACATGAAAGTCAAGGAGTCCATGAAACAAATTACATGAGATACTTGTTGAGAAAAATGAGCTTGATTGTATTAATTCAAAAGGAGAAGAACCTTACAACCTTTGCCTTGATGCTGTACAAGCTCCTCCCAGGGTCCACCAAGAAGTCTCCTCTACTTTGACAAGCTTCACTCACTGCCTAATGAAGCCAAAAAGGTATGTGATCTCTCCTCTTAAGCTCAAATAGGAAGTCTTGATTTCACTAGCATTTACCCTCAAAAGTTCAGCTTCTAACCTCTCGGGTCACTGACCCAATGCCTCAATTTATAGTGCAGTGGAGATCAGTTACCAGCTCCTCCTTCAAAGGGATAGCTCCTCTCAACAAGGGATTAGTTCCTCTTATGATGGAATGCATGAACCACTTGGAGCGAACAGTCCACGTAACAAATGCTTCTAGAAAACTCTAGAATTAACCCAAGATGAGTTTTTTAAGATAAAGATTACGCCTTTTGAATTTTACAAAGGTACGCACCCTCCCCTTTACATACAAAGCATATAAGTACGCAGATAACTTGAAAAAAAGGTGCGGGCCCGCAGGCAAAAGTAAGAGAAAGTGCGGAAACAGAGTTACATTGCTTTTTTGATGTCTTTCTCTCATTTCTCAAGCTTGTTTTGAAGAGCTGAGGTTTAAGACTTGCTTAGGAAGCTGGTATAGGTAATGATAGACCT